>WNGS01142304.1:16175821-16224456 GCA_020271785.1 Procambarus virginalis | reverse complement strand
ATTACAATTATCACTTCAATAAATACACACAGTCCTTCACGGAACGAACAGAGAGAAAGATCTAGGAGTTGATATCACGCTAAACCTGTCTCTTGAAGACCACATCAAAAGAATAACATCTGCGGCGTTGCGAGGCTGGCTAACATCAGAACTGCCTTCAGAGAGCGTGTAAGGAATCCTTCAGAACCTGATATACCACATATGTAAGGCCAATCCTGGAGAATGCGGCCCTAACGTGCAGCCGTACAAGCACAAGACGAAGCTGGAAAAAGTTCAGAGGGATGCCAATGTGCTAGTGCCAGAACTAAGGGCATGAATATGAGGAAAGGCTGCGTGAACTGCACCTCACGTCACTGCAAGACAAAAGAGCTCTGGAAGACATGACACCACACACAAATTCTTAGGGGATTACAGAATAGACAAGGATAGACTATTAATACGGGTGGTAAATGCAGAAGGGGACACAGGTGGAAACTAAGTACCCAAATGAGCCACAGAGAAATTAGAAAGAACGTTTTCAGTGTCAGAGTACTTAGTAAATGGAATGAACTAGGAAGTGATGGGGTGGAGGCAGACACCATACAGTTTCAAAAGTAGATATGATAGAGCCAAGTAGGCTCAGGAATCTGTACACCAGTAGATTGACGGTTGAGAGGCGGGACCAAACGCGAAAGCTCAACCCCCGCAAACACAATTAGGTGAGTACACAAATGTGAATAAATGAATATTATCGTGCCACACAGACAACTGCTAATCACACCACTCACGTGCCGTAGTCCTCATCTCTCAACAACTCCTATAAACAAATGTTAACCAAATCCTAACTCAGCTGTGTTTATATAATAATTGTACACAACACCAATACTTCTCCTGTCACTCTTACTAATGGCAGGTCTAAGAAGGTTAAGAGCTGTCACGACTAACAGATAACATCCCACAATCTATTTGGATCCTGACGCAGAGAACCTCGTTGCGAGAAACTCTGATAATCCGAAATTGGATGATTTACTTTACCACCAAAATAAAGTGTGCACATCACTCAAACAAACCGGGATTTTGTACTTACATGTAATCATACCTTACATGCTTTATTTACAGCTGATCCAGATGACGTTTTCAACTGACGGTAGACTGGAGAGTATAGCGAGGGCACCCAGTACAGTATCAACAGATTGGATAGAGTGCACCCTCCATCTCTTAGATGATTGATGTTAAACTCAGGTGTTCGCTGATGCAGAAACGCGAGCTGATCGATCACTCAGACATGACTCTCAAAGCTCCAGCTTAAATGCAACAATCAATCACAGTTTCTATACAGAGGTATAATTAAACTCTACACTCCTCAACACGGTGGTGACATGTTTACCTTAGACACCCACGCCCACTCTTCCCGTTTTCTATCCCGACGCGAGTGGGTACGTAGCCGCTCCACTCACACCGTCTCAAGTGATGGAAAAGATTCTTCCCTCGACTCCTGGTTCAACCTTGAAGCCGAGCGGACGTTTGGACACCTCCTCCGCCTGGGTGCCGCCAGATCACGTCTTGTTTTCACGTTTTGGCTTTGCTACTGCCGTTTGGCATTCCTTTTCAGCGGTCCGATTGTACGACGCCTGGCGCACATATCGCCTTGGGTCACAGGATTGTTGATAAATTTTTTTTGGCATGTACTGGCTGGTTCTCCCGGCGGGGTGACGGTGTTCGGGGGCCGGCTTGGCCGAGTGGTGGCGGGGGTTGGTGGGTCTTGGTGGGTTCCTGGTGTGCCAGGAACCTCAAGAAGCACCTCAAGGTAAGGTGCCCTCAGTCGTGTTGGGCGGCTGGCTTCTGCTCTGCCAGGGAACGCTGGATGACTTTTTGCGTTTTAGTTGGGGGCAGAGTTTTGGTTTTGCTACCTGGTGTTCTCTGTGTGGAGCGGGCCGGTGCTTGTCACTCTGAGGGACTCCTGGGGCTCCCCAATCATCTGCCTGACTGTGCGTTTTTTTGCTGTATGGCATATTAGTTTCTAGTGATTGGCGTCCCTCGTTTTGCGATTTGGCTTGGCGTTTCACCTTTCCAGGCTTCGCAATTCACCCTTTACTGGTACGCCGGGCGCATCCGATCCACGAACGTCGTCGCCCCTAAATCAACAACAACAGATTCTTCTCTCCTCCCCCTCACACTCGCAATCCACCAATGCCCACTAATGCCCAAAAGCTATACACACTTTTGGGATATTTCACACTATGGTTCCTCAGAGAATTTTACAATCACTCATCCAATCAGACTCACATTGAATCTTACCACTTAATTTCCAAATGATCGCACGCGATTCTTTATGTATCTTCATCTAGGCGATCACTACTCACGCTCCAGAACTTATACGTGACTCCATACTTGGCAATCTTCTCAGCTAACCAGTGCGGACGACATGTGGCCGAGTTCTTGCTGACCGTCGTATTGTAACATAATTCCTTCTTCTGATATGATGTAAAATTCAATTGTACGGCGAAAGTCACCAGGGATTCTAGGCCTGGATTGTTTCTTGGTAACAAATAGTATTGTGTCTTTGAAAAATAGTACTAGTAATAGAACTAGACTTAGAAAAGACTGGCTTGCCCAGAGTTCACAGGGCCAGCATAGTCTTTCTACAGTGTTTATCGTCCAAATGAGGGTCTTGGAGCACTCAGGCAAACTCATGCGGCAGGCGGAAGGGTGTGACGTCACTCCTCCTTGGCCTGTTAAAAGGCCTATACATTTCCCGCATTTTCATGCCCTCCCCTGATTGGTAGCGGCACGACTTCTTGCTGGTGGAGCCAAACCTGGTGTTACCACTTCTCATACAGGACCTCGTTGTTCCAGGTGGGGAGGTTGTTTTTTTTTAATAATCACAAACCAACAGTTTCGACTAGAGGTGAGCCTATCTTGAACCTCCCACCACACTCTAAAGCACAAATTCCCCCCTCTGGTTGGGTAGTACCCCACTCCTGGTAAAGAAGCTCATCATTATCTATTGCAGTACATCCAAACGTCTTAGGTCACATACAGTGGCATCTTGAGACTCCCCTCGATGTGCCTAGTCCATTGATACGTGTCATGTTCATAAAGAACGGTACCATCCGTTTGTATGTGTTGTGGCTCAGACGCGAGCAGGAGGTAAACAAGAAAGCGTACAGGACGCCACCAGCTTGGAAGCAGCTAGTCATGTAATCATTTATAAGTACTAAAGTCAGTAACCAAGCAATGGCTTTATATCAACCCTACAACCAAGACTTCCTCTGCAACACACAACACCACACTGGCGACGAGGTTGAACTGTGAACGCAGGTATTTGTTTAGCTTAAAACACAAGGAAGAAGCATGCTGTCTCGCCCGGGAGGAGGAGAAGTTGTGCTGTCTGTGAGCGCCCTACCGATGCTGTGTGCTGACCAATGCTGTGTGCTAACCAACAGCTGTGTGCTATCCAAGCTATGTGCTACCCAAGCTATGTGCTACCCAAGCTATGTGCTACCCAAGCTATGTGCTGACTGAAGCTGTGTGCTAAGGAACCGAAGCTGTGTACGAAACGACGCTCTGATGCTATGTACAAAACCCGATGTTTTGTATACGAAACGACGCTTTGTGCTACAAAATTTTCCATGCTGTGTTGACAGTGCTGTAAGTTCATCAAATAACAACTGTTGTGCCAACTGCTGTACTAACTGCTGTACCAACTGCTGACAACTGCTGTGCTGCTGTGAGTAGAAACAACACATGTACACAAGGGCTAGGTAAGAGGTCAGTTGCTGCTGTATTGTGCGCTGCTGTGAACTTTTGCATTAAAATGCTTGTGTCCTTTGCAAAATTAAAGTAATTACAGTGAATTCTTAACTAACATATACAGTGCAGTAAGTGTTTAGTATTCTGAGGAACATTTAAGTGATAAGTTTACTTTTATACAGTAAAAATGCAAATATACCTCAGTTTCCTGCATTTGATCCTGACTGTGACCAGACAAACCTGTCACAGAGGTGGACCAAATGGCTTAAAAGGTTTGAAAATTTGTTGATAGTTTCAGACATCAAAATTGCTGAAAGAAAGCGTGCCTTTCTACTTCATTATGTAGGTGATTGAGTTCGTGACATCTTTGACACACTGAAAGACACTGGTGGTGCCAAAGATTATGACATTGCCAAAGCCAAATTAACTGAGCACTTCAAACCAAGGCAAAATACAGCAATGGAAATTATGCATTTCAGGAGAGCGAAACAACTCTCTAATGAAACCTTAGATCAATACCACACACGTCTGCAGGGTTTAGCAGCCCATTGTAAGTTTGCTGATGTTGACAAAGAAATCAAACAGGAAATAATTGAAACATGCACATCTACACGTCTCCGTCTAAGAGCTCTAGAACTTGTTGATGATGAAAGTTCTCTTAACAAGATACTGGATATGGCTCGTCAAATGGAAGATGCTGCACGTGATGTTCGTGTCATGGAGTGCAGTGCCAACAACGGTTCTGCCACTTACTAACAGTGATGGTATGTAAGGTTCAGGGAGGACACCGTAATCAAAGAAGATATCATGGCAAACCCAAAACAATTTGAACCGAGAACCACATCACAAATGGGGTCAAGGAACAAGACTCAAGCAGTCACAATGACCCACATCCGAGGGTGTCAACAATAAATGTTACAATTGTGGAGGAGACTACCCACACCAAGATAATGTTTGTCCTGCTCAAGGTAAGAAGTGCTATGAGTGTGGAAAACAAGGTCATTTTGGTGCTATGTGTTGTTCCACTAAAGAAACTACAGTCAGTGAATAAAGTACTGTACGAGGATCAGGTCATAGGTGTCGAGGTGGTAAAAGCAATATTGCACCTCAAATCCAGAATGTTAATAATGTGCAAGACGACATGTCATTACAACCAGTCTCAGATGACAGTGAATGTGATTATACTTATGGAGTACAAGCAATCACAGAATGGAATGATCTTCCAAACAACCCAGAGACTATAGTATACATTGCTGGTATTTGTCTCAAAGTTCTCATTGACACTGGATCAAACATTGACACCATTGCTGAGTGTCAATGAAAAATTTAAGAAACAGTTCCCAAAGCTTGAAAACTACAATGGTAAAGCCACTGCCTATGCTTCAAAGGTAGCCTTGCCAGTGATTGGAACTTTCACTGCAGAGATTAAGTCAAAGAGTGCAATGCTCATTACTACATTCCATGTTGTTAGGAATGCAAGGGAATCTCTACTCAGTTACAAGACTTCAACAAAATTGGGGCTACTTCAGCTTTCTAATGCTATAGCAGTGGAATCTGCAAACAATGTTGATGCTATTGTTGCTGAATTTTTTGATCAATTTGAACCTACAGATTGTTATACTGATAGCAAAGTTCAGCTGCACATAAACGCAGATGTAATTCAAGTTGCCGAGGAATATGTACACTCTGTAACCTGTGATGCAGTCCCTAAGGCTCTCACTCTTGATGAAATCCGTACTGCAACCCTAGAGGACCCAACTCTGCAAGAAACAGTGGATGCATTGACTAAGAAAAAGTTTCCACGCATCCCACACTCAGGAGTTGACCAAGATGCATTCAAATCACTTGAACGCATCCAGACAAAATTAAGTGTTACGCAACAACGCGACACCGTGCTGCGAGGTACTTGTATCTTCATTTCAGCAGTTCTCCAGCAGCGTGTTCTGAAGCTTGCACATCAAGGACACCAAGGTCTTGTTAGGACCAAACAGCTGCTGCGAGAAAAGGTTTGGTTTCCTGGTATTAATCGTCAAGCAAAGGACATGCATGATGCCTGTGTTCCTTGCCAAGCTGCAGTGGATACTTCATGATCAACACCTCTACAACCTTCAGTACTACCTGCTGCACCATGGACGGAAGTATCGATGGACTTCTGCGGACTGCTACCAACTGGAGAGTACTTCATGGTAGTCATTGAGGATCACTCACGTTATCCAGAAGTAGAAATCATCACTTCCACATCTGCAAAGGCCGTCATCCCGAAACTCGACAAGATCTTTTCAAACTTTGGCATTCCTGAAGTTGTCAAGATGGACAATGGACCGCCATTCAATGGACAAGACTTCGTAAATTTTGCTGAGCATATTGGATTCAAACACCGCCGTGTAATGCCACTACATCCTCAAGCAAATGGAGAAGTCGAGAGATTCATTCAACCTCTCATGAAAGCGGTACGCTGTGCTCATGCCGAAGGACGATCCTGGAAACAAGCTATGTATGCTTTTCTCAGGAACTACCGTGCAACACCGCATGGAACACTGGGCAAGTCGCCTGGTGAAATCTTATTTGGACGTCCTATGAGGATCGCACTACCTGTCATGCCAGCTGAGGTAACGGATAAACGTCTCGCTCAGAAGGATGCACTAGCCAAGGGCAAAATGAATATTGCTTATGATCAACGTGCAAAGGAACAATTCATAAGGGTTGGAGACACTGTTTTAGTTAAAAAGAAAAAAAGAGCGAAAGCTAGATATGCCGTATGATACAAACCATATAAAGTGATTCCAACAAGTGTAGAAAATAATGAAGTGCAAAGTCATACAAACGATAAAGAAAAAATTACTTATAACTCAATAAGCAATTCATCAAGGCATATTCTTGTATTTAAGGACTCTCGTCCTAAACGTCATGTTAAATGCCCTAAGCGATTTGATGATTAATTGTAGTCTTATGTAATGTAACCCCTCTCCCCGCTCAGCTCGTTGATGCCGTGAGGGGGGCTTAGTGGGCGGCTGCCGGAGCGTGATGCTCCTTGGGACAGTCCTCTGTCCCCTTTTGTAGCCTTTTGCTCCAGCTGCTGTCCTCTCCAATTATGCTGAGCTACTTTTCCTTTTCCATCTGTTTCGTTTTTCTCCCCCCTCTTCTCCTATCTGCTTGCCGTTTCCTGCCGACCTTTTGCTTGTTTTGGTTTTTCCTTTGGACTTCTTCTATTTTGACGCCTGGGTGCTTGAGGAGGCATACTCTTGCACCCGTAGAACTGTAGTACCCAACGTCGAGAGCGAGGGAAACCTTTTATTGTCAATCCCCCTTTCGTCACTGAACCTGATCTCGACGGACTGTTGGTTCTTAAGGTGGCGTTTGTGGGGCGTATACTCACGATGCACCCCTAGGAGGCCCCGGCATGATCGGCGATAGCTTCTTGTTGGGTGTCCTGCCTCTAATTGTGGCTTTGTGGTGGGTGTGGGGGCACATTCGTGAATGAATGTTTTTTCTCGTAGCAATGATTATTGGTTCTTCTGTTTCTCCTTTACCTTCTCAGGCTCGTCGGGTGGGCGACCAAGCCCCCGAGTCGGTCCGTGTTGGAAGACCGGGCTCTATGGCCTCCGCTGCATTGGGCCCCGACCTTGCTCCTCCTTTGGCCTCTCTGACTCCTCCCCTCGGCTCCCCTCCCTCCTCTGTGGTTGAGTCGAGCCCCAAGCCCCCAGTGGTGACTACCTCGTCCCCTGGCGCAGCTCCATCTCTAGTTGTAACTATTGCGCCTTTTAACCCCTCTCTCTCTGGGGGTTCTCAACGCTGTCCTCGTCCCGGCCACCCTCGCTCGATTCCTTCCCGTTCTGATACCTATCAAGCCTTGTTTGGTCCCGCTTCGTGGGCCAAATATTTTGATCTCCTCCCTCTTGATTCTTTGCCTCCTGATGATTTATCCCTCCATCAACATCTCGTTGATTCCGTGGATGCCTCTGTTACTTTCAACCCCACTCCTTCTCTCTATCTGAACTGGCCCTCTGCGGTTCTACGGCGGCGGGCTCCGATGGTATTCATTATGAGATGCTTCGCCATCTCCCTCCGTGCACATCTCAGTATTTACTGAGTCTGTACAATCGGATCTGGGAGTCGTCGTCAGTCCCTGAGGACTGGCTCGATGCAGTTGTCCTCCCTGTTCGCAAACCAGGGTCTCTGGGAACTTCCCCTAACAATTTGGTTTCCGCAAGTGCCGCAGCACGACAGATGTTCTGGTGAACTTGGAAGTCTATATTCGTACTGCTTTTGCTGCGAGGACCTCCGTTGTTGCAGTCCATTTTGACCTGGAAAAGGCTTACGACACCACTTGGCGATATCAAATTCTATCCCAGCTTCATTCTTTTGGCCTTCGTGGTCATCTCCCTCTCTTTCTCCGCAGCTTTCGGGTGCGCCTTGGTACCGCTCTCTCTGCCTCTTTTCAGCAATATGAAGGTGTGCCCCAGGATAGTGTTCTGAGCACTACTCTTTTTCTGGTTGCCCTCAATGGTCTTCTTTCCTCTCTTCCTTCAGGTGTCTTCTCCGCTCTCTATGTTGATGATCTTACCCTTTGCTGTCAGGGTGATGATTCACCTCTCCTTCAGCGCCGGCTTCAACTTGCGATTGATGCCGTGTCATCTTGGGCCACCGATCATGGTTTCAAGTTCTCTACTTCTAAGACTTGTGCCATGTTTTTTACTCGGAAACAGGTCGTTCTTCGTCCCTCTTTGTCACTTTATGGTCATCCACTTGGGTACAAAGTTTCCACGAAGCTTTTGGGGTTATTCCTTGACACTCGTTTGTCTTGGTCTCCCCATATCTCTTACCTCCATGTTGAGCGCTCTAAGGCCCTTGCCCTCCTTCGAGTATTGTCCCATACTTCTTGGGGAGCGGATAGGCGCACTCTCCTTGCTTTGCATTCCTCTCTCGTCCTGTCTAAGCTCGATTATGGTTGCCCTGCTTACTCGTCTGCTTCTCCTTCTGCTCTTTGCCGTCTTGATGCTTTGCACCATACTGGCCTGCGCCTCAGTTCTGGTGCCTTTCGTGTGACTCCCGTCCTTAGCTTGTATGTTGACACTGGCTTCCTGTCTCTCCAGGACCGCCGTGATCGCTACAGTCTTTGCTATCTTGCGCGGTCCTTACAACATCGTTCCTCTCGCCTCTGTCGTGCTTTAACTTTTGCCCCTCCTGCAGCTCCTGTTCCTCTTCACCTCCTCCCTCTTTCTGTCCGGTTATATCGTTACAGGATTCTCTTTCCGTTCGTGTTTCTAATGTTTCTCCTCGTGTTGTTCCTTCTTTGCCCCCGTGGAGAGTCCCCCTTCCGCAGTTTTGTACATCCTTGACCCGCGTCACTAAAGCTTTTACCCCTGTTACGGTTCTAAAACGCCTTTTCCTTGAGCACTTTTTTTTCTCACTCCCGCTCCGTTTCTGTCTTCACCGATGGGTCTAAGTCTGCGGACGGTGTTGGCTACTCTGTTGTTTTTCCTGATCGCACTTATATGTGTCGCTTACCTCCGGAGACTAGCATCTTTACAGCGAAGCTTTATGCTATTCTCTATATTCTCCATATTCATATTCTCTATATTCTCTATATATCTCCATATTCTCTATGCTCTTCGTCTCCTGCTTTCTCGTTGTCAGTTTTCCTTTGTGGTAGTTATTGACTCTCGTAGTGCCCTCATGGCTCTCGGGTCCTTTTATCCGGTTCATCCAGTAGTTGTCGAGATCCATCATTGGCTGTTTCTTGTTCACAGTAAGTTTAAGTCAGTTGAGTTTTGTTGGGTTCCCAGCCATATTGGCGTGTCTTTAAATGAGCGTGCGGATGCTGCCGCCAAGGAAGCTGTCCGCTCTTGTCCCATCTCTGTAAAGGTATTCCATATTCCGACTTTTACCCGGTTATCCATTCCTCCATCCTTACCCGTTGGCAGGCTTCTTGGTCGTCTGTTACTGGTAACAAACTCCGTACTCTTAAATGTTGTGTTTCCTCGTGGCCGTCCTCCTATCACCGTAACCGGCGATGGGAAACTGCTCTGGCGAGGTTGCGTATTGGCCATACTCGCTTAACCCATGGTCACTTGATGGAGCGCCGCCCTGCTCCTTATTGTCCTAATTGCATTGTCCCTCTTACGGTCGTGCATGTCCTTCTTGAATGTCCTGACTTCCGGGACGAGCGTGTGTCTTGCTTTCCGACCGCCCCTCGCGGTCACCTGTCCCTCGATAGAATTCTTGGTGACTCGAATACTTTTGATATCGTTCGCCTTATGCGTTTTGTTCTCGTATTGGCATCCTTGGTGATATTTAGCGCCCTCTGATTATTCCGCACATTTGATGGTGCTACATAGCCTTCCGGTTTGGTGCCTTCTTTGATATTGCTTACTTACTTATGTAATTGTAAAGATTTTACTTACTATGCTAAATTACATTATATTGTTTGAATAATGCAGATCTCTCATTCATATTTTGTACTTTGTATTACAGTTTCTTCATTTTGTTAAACATTGCATTGTATTTTAACATTGAAATCCTGTGTGGTAAAGATTAAGTTGTTTAAATTCTTTGTGCGCTAATTTATGTTAAATGTATGCAATATCTCTTGATATGTTAGTAACTTACTTTGTGTTAATAACTTTGCTTTGTGCTACAAGCATGGTAGACATCCTGTATTCATTCTTTTTTAAAGAAAAGGAGGGATTGTCATGTTCATAGAAAACGGTACCATCCGTTGTATGTGTTGTGGCTCAGACGCGAGCAGGAGGTAAAAACAAGAGTGTACAGGACGCCACCAGCTTGGAGCAGCTAGTCGTGTAATCATTTATAAGTATTAATCAATAACCAAGCATGGCTTATATCAACGCTACAACCAAGACTTCCTCAGCAACACACAACCACCACAAAACCCAACTGATGATCTTCGGATACCAATAACGGAGTTAACCATTGCAAGCACAACATCAAGCAATGTTTTTGTGTCTTTAGAGACGAGTCTCTCATACTAGGCAATGTCACTAGTTTTATTTTTCCAGTTTTGGTAGAATTAACATGTTTCAATAACATGTGGTGACTGGAAACGTACCAGAACCTTATAGGCTTTCTTTAATGATGCGTTCCTCCGCGCTCTGAAGAAGATGGGTGGTGGAATCAGACCAATGATGAGATCAATTTCTTCGGAGCTTCGTTGCTAAGACTGCCGAGGGAACAATTAGCTTGCCGACATGCTGAATGCAGAACTGCTCGGGTCCGGAATTCTACAAGGTTGTGAGCGAGTTCACGTCGCTCGAACTTTCGATGCTATTTTCATTACACGGCCTTGGTCAAGCTGGATTTTAAAAATGCATTCAAACTGGTCAGAAAAGACTCAGTACTCCATGATTTTTATTATGAAGTAAATTCCTGCCACAGTGAGAACCTCAAAATTGCTACTATTTGAAGAACATGGAATTCAATCATGCATACCACCTTGTTTCTGTATTTTTTATTTTTACTGCTTAGTCCTTATTGACGTCATCGAAAACCTGACTAGCTTAACTTCCTTTGGTTCTCAGGTGATAGTTATCTTGTATTATCTTGAGATAATTTCGAGGCTTAGCGTCCCCGCGACCCGGTCCTCGACAAGGCCTCCTTTGTTACAACCCCCAGGAAGATCACATCAGACTCCGCCCGCTGCAGCCGTCATGTCCGAACATGTCTCTGATTGTTCCAGCACTCTCTCTCTCTCTCGCACCTATCTCTCTCTCTCTCTCTCGCACCTACTCTACCGGGTGGATAAATATAAGGGAGCAAGACTCACTTCACTCCACTACGGGCTCACCATAGCTCGTGCTACTTGAACTTTTTGTTCCCAGTACCGAATCCATACCAACAACAACACTTCACTCTAGATGGTCAGACCCCACTCCTAACTTGTGTTCTTTGCCGAGTAGAGATGGTAGGCCATCTTCAGTGAAGTGTAAATCTTAGAGATAGTTCCTTCGTCCACGAGGAAGGGCACCCTGCATCACTAGCACTTCAAGTCCAGGGTACGCCCCATGACGAACATGCGTTTATCAAGCCAACCTTCATTGACCCTTGACCTCTAGACCCTTGGTCTGACCCTCTAGAGTATGTTAACTCCTCTGCTGCAGTGCCTACTTCTGCTACTTAACCTTCAAGAACTCAACCTCCACGATCCACCACCTCTGCTCTTTACTAATCCGATGAATCGGATGAGGACGTGTCTGTTGGAACAACATTCTCCTTCACGGAAATGTCACTTCTCAGTTGCCGATTTCCTTCACGACACTGCACCAACAACCTCCTACGATAGCACCACAATGACAACGAAGTCAGACCACCAAACCGACAAGCCCAAGAAGAAGACCAAAGATCAGAATTTGCTGAAATCGTCAAAAAAGGAGATCACTGACGAAATNGCCCTCCGCCTTGCTGCCCCAATCCACACCAGATATAGGTGTATTTGCGGCGAGGTGGTGGCTGACGGTACGGCCACCATGGCCTACTCTGCCAAGTACAGGAGGATGGCACTCGAGGCACAGTGAAGTTAACGACATCATCAAGAGGAGCCTCACCACAGCTGGATGCCCAGCTGAGAGAGAGCCTCGTTACCTAACGCCCCGTAACTCTGATGCTCTTATTGGTCGCCCGGATGGTATCACAGTGAACCCTGGACGAATGGCAAACAGTTGTATGGGACTACACGTGCGTATCAACCCTGGCTAACACCTACATTGAACTCAGTGTTGCACAACCAGGTGGCGCTGCCACCCACAGGGAAGCAGCCAAATCCCGTAAGTATAGAGAACTGGATCACCACTACAGTTTTGTCCCCATTGCTTCTGAGACACTCGGCGCCTGGGGTAAAAGTGCTACCAGTTTTTTGAAGGAACTGGGTTCTAGGCTCATTGAAACAACAAGGGACCTAGAGATGCCAGCTTTCTTTTCCAGCGCCTCAGCGTGGCGATACAGAGGGGAAATGCGCACTGCATCCAGGGTTCCTGCCCGCCATCTGAGGAGCTGGAGGAACTCGACAACTTATGATAACCATCTTTGTAACCTATATGTAACTCCTTTTTGTAACAAAGTTCAAATAAAGCAAATATATATGTGTACATACACATAGATTGTATGTATATATAGATATATATATATATATATATATATATATATATATATATATATATATATATATATATATATATATGTAAATGTATATATATGTATATATATATATGTCGTACCTAGTAGCCAGAACTCACTTCTCAGCCTACTATGCAAGGCCCGATTTGCCTAATAGGCCAAGTTTTCATGAATTAATGGTTTTTCGACTACCTAACCTACCTAACCTAACATAACCTAACTTTTTCGGCTACCTAACCTAACCTAACCTATAATGATAGGTTAGGTTAGGTTAGGTAGGGTTGGTTAGGTTCGGTCATATATCTACGTTAATTTTAACTCCAATAAAAAAAAATTGACCTCATACATAATGAAATGGGTAGCTTTATCATTTCATAAGAAAAAATTAGAGAAAATATAATAATTCAGGAAAACTTGGCTTATTAGGCAAATCGGGCCTTGCATAGTTGGCCAAAAAGTGAGTTCTGGCTACTAGGTACGACATATATATATATATATATATATATATATATATATATATATATATATATATTATATATATATATATATATATATAACAAACAGTTACTTTACCTACTATCTAACCACTTTGACATTTCCAATGTATTATCTTTTGTATGAATAAATTATTATTATTAAAATATATATATATATATATATATATATATGCGGAAAATCCACAGAGAAAAATGAAAGGAGGTAACGTTTCGACTTTGTTAAAGTATATGAGTTACAATATCATATATATATGATATTACAACAATATCATATATATATGAGTCTGGTTTGACAAAGGCTTTAACAAAGTCGAAACGTTACCTCCTTTCATTTTTCTCTGTGGATTTTCCGCATAAAATGATCAGTGTTTTGTGATCGTCAATTGCATATATATATATATTATATATATATATATATATATATATATATATATATATATATATATATATATATATATATATATATGTGTGTGTGTGTGTGTGTGTGTGTGTGTGTGTGTGTATCACGAAATTAAACACGTGATTTAAAATGTGACAATGTCAGACCACGGAGGAAAAATGAAACAGGAATTTCCTTAAGTACTTTCGTATATTAATACCTCTTCAGAAGGAGTGATTTACCAGATCGAGAACTGGACATAAATAGGCAAGAGAGAATGGTGGAGTGAGGTGATTTACAATACGTGGACACTGCAGACGGCCTAGTGATGACGTGGACATTGTAGACGGCCCATCTGATGCAACACGCACACATAGGCCAACAAATGGGTAATTATAGCATAAAATAGTAAATATATATTCAATGAATTAGTGAGACAAATGTGTTCCTATGATCCTATTTAAATCACCCTTTAATTGATCAATTAAAAATGGATCTAAATTATATAGACCACTGGTTATGTTCAAATTACTTTCTTTTGTGATCTGTATCAAAGCAGATTCAATTATGTTTCTGTTATAGGTGCTTTTACAATTTGTTATTGAAGAAGCCAACCCCCAATCAATCTGGTGAGCATCTTCTGACAGATGAACAAACAAGGCATTAGACAATTGGCCCTGTCTTACAGAGTATTTATGTTGTGATATTCTATATTTCATATATATATATATATATATATATATATATATATATATATATATATATATATATATATATATATATATATATATATATATATATATATATATATATATATATATATATATATATATTCTCTTGCTGATAGATCAATATTGTCTTATGAGACTTGACCTACTAGGTGAGGTTGGTGGTATAAGTGGCGAGATAGCAGTTAGGCTACCACTTGTTAAGCAGATAAGCAGATAAGCAGAGTCCTGATGGTATTGTAGTGCAACCTGACTACAATAGTATAGAGTGTTGGACTCATATTATTATACGTGTATATGTATTGTGCATGTGCCTTGTCCAGTAGTAGTGGTAGGCATCCTCAGTCTTAGGAGACTATGGAGTTGCACTCTGGTTGTCAGTCTGGAGTGGCCTCACCAGGGCGCAAAGCCAGGGTAGGTTGATTCGGGGAGAAGCTGTTACCCAGGCAGCAGGTCCCCCTCTCCATGGCGCTGAAAGTCTCCAGCGGAAAGGCATACGCCAATACGATTAGTAAATGTATTCAAATTTGCCGGTGTTTGCCCTTGTCCTATTGAGGTTTCCCAGAAAGTAGAAAAGAGAGAGAGAGAAAGAATCACAGCTGTGGACAGGGTAGAACAGAATAATAGTAAGAGAAGGGGGATTGAGGAGATCATACCAAATAAGGAGAGAGTGGGGAGTCACAGTGGCTGAAGTGGGTGTGTGCACGTGACAAGGAGGTCAGTATTGGAGCCGCATCCCCTAAACGAGTCACGTTGAGCCCCTCTCTGAGTGCCAGAAGCACCCATGGTGATCTGGTCACAATAAGCACTACGAAATTTTGGGTTGGTTGTCTGAAAGGAAGGACAGATAACCGACCAACAACAACATAATCATAATACTCATGAGTAACATTTGTAACTCACGAGTAACATTTATAACGCATACAAATGTTACTCATGCGGCCCCAGCATGATGAAGTATGTGTGCCCAAAGTATATGTGAAGTGTATGTGTCGGGTGACCTTTCTGTGACCTTTAAAGAATCGTCAGAGGACAGGACGTCAGAGCTCTTCCGGGTATCATATTTTTATCATAATTATTCATAAAATATATAAAAGAGATAACTGCCATCATTAAATAAGTCTATACATGGTAGCATTTATATAATAATCTCTGATAGTCCTTCATGATGGGTGTGGGCGAGAATGACTATAATGGCAGTATAGTCCTTCATGATGGTTGTGGGGCGAGAATGACTATAATGACAGTACAATCCTTCATGATGGTTGTGGGCGAGTATGACTATAATGACAGTACAATCCTTCATGATGGTTGTGGGCGAGTATGACTATAATGACAGTACAGTTCTTCATAATGGTTGTGGGCGAGAATGACTATAATGACAGTACAATCCTTCATGATGGTTGTGGGCGAGAATGACTATAATGACAGTACAATCCTTCATGATGGTTGTGGGCGAGAATGACTATAATGACAGTACAGTCATATAATTTCATCGGAATATTGTTTATCCTTGGGCAAGTTTGCCTTTTAGTGGAATCTAGTTCTGCTCTAGAACTATTATCTTCGTCAATGTTACTGGAGAACATTCTATTATACTTAGTATTTAATAATTCTTAAAAAAACTGACAAATTAACATAAAATGTTATCTCAAAGCTGATCAAAGAATAACTGCAGATTTATTATATATAATACAATTTCTTCAGAGTGTTGATTATAAAAAGGGGGAAGCGACTGACAGACCTGGCCAGAAGGTGTTGTAGCCGGGGGAGACGACGGCGGCCTGGAAGTTGGTCTGGAAGGAGACGTGGATGATGCGACATTTGCCTTCCTGAGCGCTGTGGGCGAACCCTTGGCAGGCGGCGTCGGCGTCACAGGCGAGGCTGCAGGTGGTCTGGACCAGCAACATTGGTACACTCAATTAGACAAAATGTTTTTAATCTATTTGTAAATAATCTAGAAACTGTTTCTGGCTTTATTTTCTTTACTGAAAGAACTGGAGTCGGAACTCTTACATGTGGAGCACGATGTCATCAAAATAGACAAATAATGAAAGCAAACTGGGTTCTTCACCCTCGAATTTTACACCTCCAGGTTCTCTCTCTGTCGCATTCCCCTTCGTCTCTGTCTGTGTGAGTGTGTGTGTGGGTGTGTGTGTGTGTGTCTGTCTGCCTGTGTGTATTCAGGTAGTTGTGCTTGCATAGGTTGAGGTTTGGCTCTTTGGTCCTGCCGTGACTGCCTGTATACTTACCTAGTTGTATTTACCTAGTTATGCATGCGGGGATTAAGCTCTGGCTATTTGGTACCGTCTGTCAACTGTCAATCAACTGTTGTACAGGTTCCTAAGCCTATTGGGCTCTATCATATCTACACGAAATATCTAAATGAGACTGTATGGAGTCAGCCTTCACCACATCACTTCCTAATGCATTCCATTTGTCTTCTACTCTGACACTGAAAATATCTTTCTAATGTCTCTATGGCTCATTTGGGCAATCAGTTTCCACCTGTGTCCCCTAGTGCATGTGCCCCATGTGTAAAATAGTCTGTCTTTATCTACCCTATCAATTCCTCAGAGAATCTTGTATGTGATGATCATGTATCCCCTAACTCTTCTGTTTTCCTGCAACGTGAGGTTTAATTCCCGTAGTCTCTCCTCGTAGCTCATACCTCTCAGCTCGGGTACTAGTCTGGTGGCAACCCTTTGAATCTGTTTGGGTTTAGTCTTATGCTTGACTAGATAGGGACTTCATGCTGGAACCGCATACTCCACACCCATACTGTGTGTATTCTCCTAGTTGTATTCACTAAGTTGTGCTTGCGGGGGTTGACCTCTGCTCTTTCGGCCAGCCTCTCAACTGTCAATCAACTGTTACTAACTACTATTTCCCCCCCCCCCACACACACACACACACACTTGGTAACAGAGCATTAGTGTGAAAGAAACTCTGCCTATTGTTTCTCGCCGGCGCCCGGAATTGAACCCGGGACCACAGGATCACGCGCCCAGCGTGTTGTCCGCTCAGCCACCGGCCGAGTGTGTGTATCTGTCTGTCTGCGTGTCTGTCTGTCTGTCTGTCTCTCTCTCTCTCTCTCTCTCTCTCTCTCTCTCTCTCTCTCTCTCTCTCTCTCTCTCTCTCTCTCTCTCTCTCTCTCTCTCTCTATCTTTCTCATCCTGAGCTTCACGTGACATTAGTGTTCCTCCAAAGTTATCACCAAAACCAAAACTAGGGTCTGGCAACTGTGTGAACAGCGCACGGGACTCGTAACCCTGTAGTCCGGGTTCGATTCCCGGCACTGGCAGAGACAAATGAGCAGAGTTTCTTTCACCCTGATGCCTCTGTTACCTAGCAGTGAATAGGTACCTGGGAGTTAAACAGCTGTTACGGGCTGCTTCCTGGGGGTATGTGTGTGGTGAAAAAATGGAAGTTGGTAACAGTTGATTGGTTAAAAGTTGAGAGGTGGACCAGAAGAGCAGAGCTCAACCCCCGCAAGCACAACTAGATGAATACTTTGTGTAGATGGATCTGTTATCCATACAGCAACCATTTCCTTTCTATCAAGATCAGCAGTCGGGTTCACGGGATTACTACGCTACCACATTAAGAAAGTACTTTGGGTATGAGACCATAAATCTGGTTATGGGGCTCTTTACTGTTACTGTTAAGCTGAAGTTATTTAGCCCACATTGGGAATGCCAGATGTAAGAGGTTCACTTCGGGACTCACTGCAAACACTCAGGTAAACACTCTGGGAAACCAGATGTGAAATTAGTGCTCCAGAAGCTGAGCAACGTGAGTAAAACTCCAATTTTCCAGTCACGATGGAGGTAGGCATGAAGACCAAGGCGGTATTCACCTCCACAAGCAATGCCAAAACCCTACTCACTTGGATCGTTCACTCTGTAACTTGCTTGCAAGCAAATCTATTAGGTAGTGGATGGATTCTCACACCGAAATTTATATTCAGTGCTTAGGGGTTAGGGGCTGGAATCTGAGCCAGTTCAAGGTATCTCTTAAAGTCAATTGGTAAGTTAAATAGATGTGGTAGTACTGCAGAATGAGGAATGGTAATAAAGGCCAGTGTAAGTAGCAAAAATAGGTTTATTGAAGAACTTACTTACTAATACACAGTCACCCACTTTACGTTACTTTAATCAAGACTGTTACTTCATCAGCTGTTAAATCACCACTTTGCAGTAGGTCTCCAGACCCACCTCCTGACAGGTGTACAGAGACACAAGGTTTCGACCAGTTGACGGTCAAAACAATGTGAACTAACTAGAACAGTCACGTGAACACTCTTGGTAAATACGTCACTAGCACATAACATAAACACATGAATGAAACACAATGTCACAAAGACAATCACCGCAATATACAACTACAAAGTAATTACTTTAAAAAACAGTGTCACAAAGACATTCAATCAATTAATGAAAGAATTATCAGTAAGACATCCTTCAGACATTTAAATAATTATGTAACATATGTCACTTGGACTTCAATCAAATGCTATCGAACAAATAATTACTCAGTGAATTTACGTTCATGACATAATATCACACAGACAGTTGTCAATCATAGACAATCACGTTAATCACTGTCACCAGACAATTAACAAATCAAACGGTAACTTTCACTTTAATTTCACCACCACATAAACTGCTGACAATTACAATTATCACTTCAATAAATACACACAGTCCTTCACGAAAAGTCCTTCACGGAACGAACAGAGAGAAATATCTAGGAGTTGATATCACGCTAAACCTGTCTCTTGAAGACCACATCAAAAGAATAACATCTGCGGCGTATGCGAGGCTGGCTAATTTCAGAACTGCCTTCAGAAAGCTGTGTAAGGAATCCTTCAGAACCTGATATACCACATATGTAAGGCCAATCCTGGAGAATGCGGCCCTAACGTGCAGCCCGTACAAGCGCAAGACGAAGCTGGAAAAAGTTCAGAGGGATGCCAATAGGTTAGTGCCAGAACTAAGAGGCATGAATTATGAGGAAAGGCTACGTGAACTGCACCTCACGTCACTGCAAGACAAAAGAGCTCTGGAAGACATGATCACCACACACGTAATTCTTAGGGGAATTGACAGAATAGACAAGGATAGACTATTTAATACGGGTGGTACCTGCAGAAGGGGACACAGGTGGAAACTAAGTACCCAAATGAGCCACAGAGAAATTAGAAAGAACGTTTTCAGTGTCAGAGTAGTTAGTAAATGGAATGAACTAGGAAGTGATGGGGTGGAGGCAGACACCATACAGTTTCAAAAGTAGATATGATAGAGCCAAGTAGGCTCAGGAATCTGTACACCAGAAGATTGACGGTTGAGAGGCGGGACCAAACGGCGAAAGCTCAACCCCCGCAAACACAATTAGGTGAGTACACAAATGTGAATAAATGAATATTATCGTGCCACACAGACAACTGCTAATCACACCACTTACGTGCCGTAGTCCTCAATCTCTCAACAACTCCTATAAACAAATGTTAACCAAATCCTAACTCAGCTGTGTTTATATAATAATTGTACACACACACAATACTTCTCCTGTCACTCTTACTAATGGCAGGTTTAAGAAGGTTAAGAGCTGTCACGACTAACAGATTAACATCCCACAATCTATTTGGATCCTGACGCAGAGAACCTCGTTGCGAGAAACTCTGATAATCCGAAATTGGATGATTTTCTTTACCACCAAAATAAAGTGTGCACATCACTCAAACAATAACCGGGATTTTGTACTTACATGTAATCATACCTTACATGCTTTATTTACAGCTGATCCAGATGACGTTTTCAACTGACGGGTAGACTGGAGAGTATAGCGAGGGCACCCAGTACAGTATCAACAGTATTGGATAGAGTGCACCCTCCATCTCTCAGATGATTGATGTTAAATTCAGGTGTTCGCTGATGCAGAAACGCGAGCTGATCGATCACTCAGACATGACTCTCAAAGCTCCAGCTTAAATGCAGCAATCAATTCACAGTCTCTATACAGAGGTATAATTAAACTCCACACTCCTCAACACGGTGGTAACATGTTTACCTTAGACACCCACGCCCACTCTTCCCGTTTTCTATCCCGGCGCGAGTGGGTACATAGCCGCCCAACACACGCACCGTCTCAAGTGATGGAAAAGATTCTTCCCTCGAACTCCTGGTTCAACCTTGAAGCCGAGCGGACGTTTGGACACCTCCTCTGCCTGGGTGCCGCCTGTTCACGTCTTGTTTTCGCGTTTTGGCTTTGCTACTGCCGTTTGGCATTCCTTTTCAGCGGTCCGATTGTACGACGCCTGGCGCACATATCGCCTTGGGTCACAGGATCGTTGATAAATTTTGTTTTTGACGTGTACTGGCTGGTTCTCCCGGCGGCGTGACGGTGTTCGGGGCCGGCTTGGCCGAGTGGTGCCGGGGGTTGGTGGGTCTTGGTGGGTTCCTGGTGTGCCCTCAGTCGTGCTGGGCGGCTAGCTTCTGCTCTGCCGGGGGACGCTGGATGACTTTTTGCGTTTTAGTTGGGGGCAGAGTTTTGGTTTTGCTACCTGGTATTCTCTGTGTGGAGCGGGGCCGGTGCTTGTCACTCTGAAGGACTCCTGGGGCTCCCCAATCATCTGCCTGACTGTGCGTTTTTTTGCTGTTTGGCATATTAGTTTCTAGTGATTGGCGTCCCTCGTTTTGCGATTTGGCTTGGTGTTTCACCTTTCCAGGCTTCGCAATTCACCCTTAACGGGTACGCCGGGGCGCATCCGATCCCACGATCGTCGTCGCCCCTAAATCAACAACAACAACAGATTCTTCCCTCCTCCCCCTCACACTCGCAATCCACCAAACGCCCACTAATGCCCAAAAACTATACACACTTTTGGGATATTTCACACTATGGTTCCTCAGAGGATTTTACAATCACTCATCCAATCAGACTCACATTGAATCTTACCACTTAATTTGCAAATGATCGCACGCGATTCTTAATGTATCTTCATCTAGGCGAACACTATTCACGCTCCAGAAACTTATACGTGACTCCTTACTTGACAATCTTCTCAGCTAACCAGTGCGGACGACATGTGGCTGGGTTCTTGCTGACCGTCGTATTGTAACATAATTCCTTCTTCTGATATGATGTAAAATTCAATTTTGTACGGCGAAAGTCACCAGGGATTCGGGGCCTGGATTGTTTCTTGGTAACAAATAGTATTGTGTCTTAGAAAAATAGTACTAGTAATAGAACTAGACATAGAAAAGACTGGCTTGCCCAGAGTTCACAGGGCCAGCATAGTCCTTCTACAGTGTTTATCGTCCAAATGAGGGTCTTGGAGCACTCGGGCAAACTCGTGCGGCAGGCGGAAGGGTGTGACGTCAGTCCTCCTTGGCCTGTTAGAAGGCCTATACATTTCCCGCATTTTCATGCCCTCCCCTGATTGGTAGCGGCACGAATTCTTGCTGGTGGAGCCAAACCTGGTGTTACCACTTCTCATACAGGACCTCGTTGTTCCAGGTGGGGGGGTTGTTTTTTTTAATAACCACAAACAAACGGTTTCGACTAGAGGTGAGCCTATCTTGAACCTCCCACCACACTCTAAAGCACAAATTCCCCCCCTCTGGTTGGGTAGTACCCCACTCCTGGTAAAGGAGCTCATCATTATCTATTGCAGTACATCCAAACATCTTAGGTCACATACAGTGGCATCTTGAGACTCCCCTCGATGTGCCTAGTCCATTGATACTTGTCATGTTCATAGAAAACGGTACCATTCGTTTGTATGTGTTGTGGCTCAGACGCGAGCAGGAGGTAAACAAGAAAGTGTACAGGACGCCACCAGCTTGGAAGCAGCAAGTCATGTAATCGTTTATAAGTACTAAAGTCAGTAACCAAGCAATGGCTTTATATCAACCCTACAACCAAGACTTCCTCTGCAACACACAACATCACACTGGCGACGAGGATGAACTGTGAACGCAGGTATTTGTTTAGCTTAAAACACAAGGAAGAAACATGCTTTCTTGCCCGGGAGGAGGAGAAGTCGTGCTGTCTGTGAGCGCCCTACCGATGCTGTGTGCTGTCCAATACTGTGTGCTAACCAACAGCTGTGTGCTATCCAAGCTATGTGCTACCCAAGCTATGTGCTACCCAAGCTATGTGCTGACTGAAGCTGTGTGCTAAGGAACCGATGCTGTGTACGAAATGACGCTCTGATGCTATGTACAAAACCCAATGTTTTGTTTACGAAACGATGCTTTGTGCTACAAAATTCTTCATGCTGTGTTGACAGTGCTGTAAGCTCATCAAATAACAACTGTTGTGCCAACTGCTGTACTAACTGCTGTACCAACTGCTGACAACTGCTGTGCTGCTGTGAGTAGCAACAACACATGTACACAAGGCCTAGGTAAGAGGTCAGTTGCTGCTGTATTGTGCGCTGCTGTGAACTTTTGCATTAAAATGCTTGTGTCCTTTGCAAAATTAAAGTAATTGCAGTGAATTATTAACTAACATATACAGTGCAGTAAGTGTTTAGTATTCTGAGGAACATTTAAGTGATAAGTTTACTTTTATACAGTAAAAATGGCAAATATACCTCAGTTTTCTGCGTTTGATCCTGACTGTGACCAGACAAACCTGTCACAGAGGTGGACCAAATGGCTTAAAAGGTTTGAAAATTTGTTGATAGTTTCAGACATCAAAAGTGCTGAAAGAAAGCGTGCCTTTCTACTTCATTATGCTGGTGATCGAGTTCGTGACATCTTTGACACACTGAAAGACACTGGTGGTGCCAAAGATTATGACACTGCCAAAGCCAAATTAACTGAGCACTTCAAACCAAGGCAAAATACAACAATGGAAATTATGCATTTCAGGAGAGCAAAACAACTCTCTAATGAAACCGTAGATCAATACCACACACGTCTGCAGGGTTTAGCAGCCCATTGTGAGTTTGCTGATGTTGACAAAGAAATCAAACAGCAAATAATTGAAACATGCACATCTACACGTCTCCGTCTAAGAGCTCTAGAACTTGTTGATGATGAAAGTTCTCTTAACAAGATACTGGATATTGCTCGTCGAATGGAAGATGCTGCACGTGATGCTCGTGTCATGGAGTGCAGTGCCAACAACGGTTCTGCCACTGTTACTAACAGTGATGGTATGTAAGGTTCAGGGAGGACACCGTAATCAAAGAAGATATCATGGCAAACCCAACAACAATTTGAACCGAGAACCACATCACAAATGGGGTCAAGGAACAAGACTCAACCAGTCACAACGACCCACATCAGAGGTTGTCAACAATAAATGTTACAATTGTGGAGGAGACTACCCACACCAAGATAATGTTTGTCCTGCTCAGGGTAAGAAGTGCTATGAGTGTGGAAAACTAGGTCATTTTGGTGCTATGTGTCGTTCCGCACTAAAGAAACCACAGTCAGTGAATAAAAGTACTGTACGAGGATCAGGTCACAGGTGTCGAGGTTGTAAACGCAATATTGCACCTCAAATCCAGAATGTTAATAATGTGCAAGACAACATTGCCATTACAACCAGTCTCAGATGACAGTGAATGTGATTATACTTATGGAGTACAAGCAATCACAGAATGGAATGATCTTCCAAACAACCCAGAGACAGTGAATGTGAATTGCTGGTATTTGTCTCAAAGTTCTCATTGACACTGGAATAAACATTGACACCATTGCTGAGTGCCACTATGAAAAATTTAAGAAACAGTTCCCAAAGCTTGAAAACTACAATGGTAAAGCCACTGCCTATGCTTCAAAGGTAGCCTTGCCAGTGATTGGAACTTTCACTGCAGAGATTAAGTCAAAGAGTGCAATGCTCATTACTACATTCCATGTTGTTAGGAATGCAAAGGAATCTCTACTCAGTTACAAGACTTCAACCAAATTGGGGCTACTTCAGCTTTCTAATGCTATAGCAGTGGAATCTGCAAACAATGTTGATGCTATAGTTGCTGAATTTTTTGATCAATTTGAACCTACAGATTGTTATACTGATAGCAAAGTTCAGCTGCACATTAACCCAGATGTAATTCAAGTTGCCGAGGAATATGTACACTCTGTAACCTGTGATGCAGTCCCTAAGGCTCTCACTCTTGATGAAATCCGTACTGCAACCCTAGAGGACCCAACTCTGCAAGCAACAGTGGATGCATTGACTAAGAAAAAGTTTCCACGCATCCCACACTCAGGAGTTGACCAAGATGCATTCAAATCACTTGAACGCATCCAGACAGAATTAAGTGTTACGCAACAACGCGACACTGTGCTGCGAGGTACTTGTATCGTCATTTCAGCAGTTCTCCAGCAGCGTGCTCTGAAGCTTGCACATCAAGGACACCAAGGTCTTGTAAGGACCAAACAGCTGCTGCGAGAAAAGGTTTGCTTTCCTGGCATTAATCGTCAAGCAAAGAACATGCATGATGCCTGTGTCCCTTGCCAAGCTGCAGTGGATACTTCAAGACCAACACCTCTACAACCTTCACTACTACCTGCTGCACCATGGATGGAAGTATCGATGGATTTCTGCGGACCGCTACCAACTGGAGAGTACTTGATGGTAGTCATTGATGATCACTCACGTTATCCAGAAGTAGAAATCATCACTTCCACATCTGCAAAGGCTGTCATCCCGAAGCTCGACAAGATCTTTTCAAACTTTGGCATTCCTGAAGTTGTCAAGACAGACAATGGACCGCCATTCAATGGACAAGACTTCGTCAATTTTGCTGAGCATATTGGATTCAAACACCGCCGTGTGATGCCACTACATCCACAAGCAAATGGAGAAGTCGAGAGATTCAATCAACCTCTCATGAAATCGGTACGCTGTGCTCATGCCGAAGGACGATCCTGGAAACAAGCTATGTATGCTTTTCTCAGGAACTACCGTGCAACATCGCATGGAACACTGGGCAAGTCGCCTGGTGAAATCTTATTTGGACGTCCTATGAGAATCGCACTACCTGTCATGCCAGCTGAGGTAAGGGATAAACGTCTCGCTCAGAAGGATGCACTAGCCAAGGGCAAAATGAAAATTGCTCATGATCAACGTGCAAAGGAACAATTCATAAGGGTTGGAGACACTATTTTAGTTAAAAAGAAAAAAAAGAGGGAAAGCTAGATATGCCGTATGATACAAAACCACATAAAGTGATTCCAACTAGTGTAGAAAATAATGAAGTTCAAAGTCGCACAAATGATAAAGAAAAAATTACTTATAACTCAATAAACAATTCATCAAGGGATATTCTTGTATTTAAGGACTCTCGTCCTAAACGTCATGTTAAATGCCCTGAGCGATTTGATGATTAACTGTATTCTTATGTAATGTAAAGTATTTACTTATTATGCTAAATTAAATTTAATATTGTTTGAATAATGCAGATCTCTCATTCAATATTTTGTAACTTTGTATTACAGTTTCTTTCATTTTTGTTTAACATTGCATTTGTATTTTTAACATTGAAATCCTGTGTGGTAAAGATTAAGTTGTTTAAATTCTTTGTGCACTTAATTAATGTTAAATGTATGCAATATCTCTTGATATGTTAGTAACTTACTTTGTGTCAATAACTTTGCTTTGTGCTACAAGCATGGTAGACCTCCTGTATTCATTCTGTTTAAAGAAAAGGAGGGATTGTCATGTTCATAGAAAACGGTACCATCCGTTTGTATGTGTTGTGGTTCAGACGCGAGCAGGAGGTAAACAAGAAAGTGTACAGGACGCCACCAGCTTGGAAGCAGCTAGTCATGTAATCGTTTATAAGTATTAAAGTCAGTAACCAAGCAATGGCTTATATCAACACTACAACCAAGACTTCCTCAGCAACACACACCACCACAAAACCCAACTTGATGATCTTCGGATACCAAATAACGGAGTTAACCATTGCAAGCACAACATCAAGCAATGTTTTTGTGTCCTTAGAGACGAGTCTCTCACACTAGGCAATGTCACTAGTTCAGATTTTTCAGTTTTTTTGGTAGAATTAACATGTTTCAATAACATGTGGTTGACTGGAAACGTACCAGAACCTTAAAGGCTTTCTTTAATGATGCGTTCCTCCGCGCTCTGAAGAAGATGGGTGGTAGAATCAGACCAATAGATGAGATCAATTAGCTTTGGAGCTTCGTTGCTAAGACTGCCGAGGGAACAATTAGTTGCGGCCGATATGCTGAAAGCAGAACTGCTCGGGTCCGGAATTCCACAAGGTTGTGAGGCGATAGTTCACGTTGCTCGAACTTTCGATGCTATCATCATTACACGGCCTTGGTCAAGCTGGATTTTAAAAATGCATTCAAACTGGTCAGAAAAGACTCGGTACTCCATGATTTTTTTTATGAAGTAATACATACCTGCCACAGTGAGAACCTCAAAATTGCTACTATTTGAAGAACATGGAATTCAATCATGCATACCACCTTGTTTCTGTATTATTTTTATTTTTACAGCTTAGTCCTTATTGACGTCATCGAAAACCTGACTAGCTTAACTTCCTTTGGTTCTCAGGTGATAGTTATCTTGTATTATCTTGAGATAATTTCGAGGCTTAGCGTCCCTGCGACCCGGTCCTCGACAAGGCCTCCTTTTGTTACACACCCCCAGGAAGATCACATCAGACTCCGCCCGCTGCAGCCGTCATGTCCGAACATGTCTCTGATTGTTCCAGCACTCTCTCTCGCACCTAGCTCTACCGGGTGGATAAATATAAGGGAGCAAGACTCACTTCACTCCACTACGGGCTCACCATAGCTCGTGCTACTTGGAACTTTTTGTTCCCAGTAGCTGAATCCATAACAACAACAACACTTCACTCTAGATGGTCAGACCCCACTCCTAACTTGGTGTTCTATGCCGAGTAGAGATGGTAGGCCATCTTCAGTGAAGTGTAAATCTTAGAGATAGTTCCTTCGTCCACGAGGAAGAGCACCCTGCATCACTAGCACTTCAAGGTCCAGGGTACGCCCCATGACGAACATGCGTTTACCAAGCCAACCTTCATTGACCCTTGACCATGTAGTCCCTTGGTCTGACCCTGTAGAGTATGTTGACTCCTCTGCTGCAGTACCTACTTCTGCTACTTAACCTTCAAGAACTCAACCTCCACGATCCACCACCTCTGCTCTTTACTAATCCGATGAATCGGATGAGGACGTGTCTGTTGGAACAACATTCTCCTTCACGGAAATGTCACTTCTCAGCTGCCGATTTCCTTCACGACACTGCACCAACAACCTCCTACGATAGCACCACAATGACAACACGAAGTCAGACCACCAAACCGACAAGCCCAAGAAGAAGACCAAAGATCAGAATTTGCTGAAATCGTCAAAAAAGGAGATCACTGACGAAATAAAATAACATCAACATCTGCTATTAACCATCAACTATCATCAACTGCCAGCAGCTTGCGAGCCCTGCTTCCCCTGTGTGCACTGCAAATGATGCCCCACTCAATCCTACTTCACTCTACTCAAGTTCTAATCCGCGGTGGTTGGGCCACCGATCTTTCACCTCCCCTCTTCACCTCGTCTCTAGTTCCTCGCTCAAGATTTCTGCATCTTTGCCCTGTTCTTCCATTCCCTGCTTGCCAGATCTATGGACATTTTAAAGTTTGTAACCCCCAGGAAGCAGCCCGTAGCAGCAGTCTAACTCCCAGGTACCTATTTACTGTTAGTTGAACAGGTGCATCAGAGTGAAAGAAACTCTTCCGACTTGTTTCCGCCTCCATCGGGGATCGAACCCGGAACGTCAGGCCTACGAATCCTGAGCGCTGTCCACTCAGCTGCCGATCCCCGTGCCTTGGCTGGCTCCCAAGGTTTTCTCCTCGAGAACATCAGACTATTTCAAGAGGAAAGAGTGAATCTAAGCGTTAATTTGAACTCTTCTTAGTGCAAAATAACCACCTTAAAAAACATAACCTCATTAAACATATGTGAAGAAGAATTTTTTTTCCTGAGATCCCCACAACTAATTCAGAAGACTCTCGCTTTGGTCGAAAGTCGTCGAAGAGCTTTTGGTGAGAAGATCACTGACATGAGCGATTTATGAGAAGACTGAAGATGTTAACATTTTCAATGCACTTAACCTTATCACCAGATGTCTGTCCCTCCCGAGGTTAACCTATATTTTCCTTGGTATTCGCCTTCTTATGATAGCAATGAACAAGATGAATAAGACCGCTTATTGAAATCTATGTCAGAAAAAAGTCTTATACATTTTTCGCAATGATCTACAGTGAAAACAAGCTGTCATTCCCGTCAGACATTGCACAACCACTTGGACTGGACGGCAGAGCGGTGGTCTCGCTTCATGCATGTCGGTGTTCAATCCACGACCGTCGAAATGGTTAAGCACACTTCCTTTTCCCTATCCTATCCCAAATCCTCATCCTGATCCTTTCAAGTACAATATTGTCGCAATAGTTTGGCGCTCTCTCCCCTTCCCTTCCCATCAGTCCTTCCGTAGTTCAAACAACATCCCAGATCGATGTACCAACCCTCCTGTCATCCTCCTTAGCATCTGCCATTCTGGTGAGGGAAATACTTCCCTAAACCAATAAGCAGAGGTACACGATCCCAATTTTATACACATCATCACTAAGTTGGTTTCACTTGCAGCTCGAGCCCACCAACCACCTCTATCTCACGACCACAAGCAATCGAGCTGGGACTGCCTAATCGTAGATTGTTCGTGTCACAGCAGTGATGGCTCCCCATGTTGGTGCCCAACCGCTTGGGCAGGACGGTAGAGAGACGGTCTCGCTTCATGCAGCTCGGCGTTCAATCCCCGACCGTCCAAGTTGTTGGGCACCATTCCTTTGCCTCTGTCCCATCCCAAATCCTTATCTTGTCTCCTTCCCAGTGCTATATAGCTGTAATGGCTTGGCGCTTTACCCCTGACAATTCCCTTCCCCATGTTGGTGCCTTCCTATTTGCAACCCCATATCAGCAACTGGTCTCACTCTGCAACCCCTCCGAATTGCAGTGGCACTCCATCTTGCTGTCCTACTTCACACCGAATATAGGTGTTTTTGTGGCGGACGTACCTAACAGATGCGGTCAACATGGCCTGTTTTGTCAAAACACATTAGGGCTGGGACTAGAGGTTCAGTGAAGTCGAACACATCATCAAGAGGATCCTTAGCATGGGTGAGTGTCACCCTGTTTCATAATGTCCTGCAACTCTATCAATCCTGTTGGTTGGCAAATGGGATCACATTGCACACTAGGAAGAACGGTAGGTTGTAGATGTGGTTCTACACGTAAGTACAAACCTTGGTTAGCACCTACACTGACTGCTATGTTACATGTTCAGATGGTGCTACCAGCCACAATCAGCCAAATCCCCTGAGAACTGAGAACGCTATCATCTGTACAGTTTGGTCCTTTTTACTTCAAGACCTTAGGTTCCTGGGCTAGATGTGCCACTAGGTTTAGAAGAATATAAGATCTATTTCAACGAAACAAGAATATAACCATGAATGCATAAATCTTTAAAATAATTAAATACTGCAAAAGACATTTTGAAATGTGGTAGAAAATCTGTGAAATATAATTGTGTAAATAGTAATCCGATGTCACCTGTTAGTTGAATCTGTCTCAATTGCCTTGATATGCCTTGATTGTGCCTCCTCCTTTGCTTTCTGACCTTCTGCTCCCCATTTGTGGATATGATGATGATACTGTTTGTTCGTAGTTTCGGAGGGTTCTCTCAGTGCTGTGCAGGATGTTCTTCTGCGGTTTGAGTTAGCCACTGGGGCCGTTATTAATCATGCGAAGTTGGGTTTGATGAGTGTGGGTGAGTGGGCATCCCGCCTTGTGGGGAAGGGGTCGTATTTCTGGTGGTCTCGTCTCTTCGAGTTCTTGGGGTCACCTGGTTTGGTTCGTATGATCGCTCCTCGGAGTGGAATTGGGGTGCTGTTTCTCGTTCTGTGGGCCTTGCGGTTGGGTTGTTATCGGCTCGTCCGTTAACGATCTACCAGCGGGTGTTGCTTGTCGCGTGTGTGGTTGGTGGCTCGCTTCTTCCCGTTGGATCGCCGGAAGGCTCTAGGGTTGGAAAGTCTGGTGTATAAGTATGTGTAGTGTGGTCGGTATCATCCCGTTCGCCGTCCGACGTTGGTGTTGGGTGTGCGGTAGGGAAGAGTTGGTATTCCTAACGTCTTTGTCAAGGCCAGGGCCGTATTTTGCCTCTCGTTGAGGCAGGGGTTGGTTCTGGGTGGGGGCTCAATGCGTTGTGTGTTTTTTTCTGCTCGATTCGGTTTAGTTACTTGGTTGATCTGGGTGACTGTCGGGAGGTTGCTTTGTTTACCCTCCTGTGTACTCCTAAGTGGTGTAGATTCTTCGAGCCCTATGCCATCGTCCTGGTTTTATGTCTTTTTCGTGTAAGACTGTGTATGAAGTGTTGTTGTGCCGTGTGCGGCCTTGGGTGGAGGCTTTGTTCCCGTGCTGGGATTGGGGTGGTGGGTGGTTGGGTTTGGGGGGAGGCACTTGGCGCCGCAGCAGCGGGAATTGCTGTTTCGTTTTCTGCATTTATCATTAGCGACGAATGAAGGGTTGTGAATGCTTGGGTTGCGTGATTTTGCGACGTGTGTGCACTGTGGCTTTACTGAGTTGCAGGTGCATGTGTTTTATTTTTGTGTCTGGTTGCAAAGGTTGGTTGACTGGTTTTGGGACGTCATTGGGGGTGTTTTGTGGGCTGGAGTATTAGGGTGATGTTTTTCGGTTTTTGTTTCTGCCTTTTACGTGTGGTTCCCGGAGGGTGCGCAGTACTTTGTGTGTTTTGGTCGCCGATTACGTGTTTTGTGTGTGAGTAGGGAGGTGCATGGGAGGGTTATGGGGGTGCTTGGGTTTTGGGGTTTTTGAGGGGGGCGTATGAGGTATACTTGGTGGTGGTTGCAGCGCATTATTCCGGCGGAGTTTTGTCAGTAGTTCACGGATGCCTATATTTGTGGGGTTGCCTTTGGGTCGGTGGTTGGGTGCTTGGTTTTAGGTAGGTTTGGGTGTCGGGGTGGAGTTGAGGGTGGGGAGGTTGGGGTTGTGGGTTTGGGTTGTGGGTTTGGGTTGGTGGTGCGGGGCTAGGTTCCCTTTGTGATCTCCTCTCCTTCCTTTGTGCCTCCTTGGCGGGGGTTTGGGTGAGTTGTGTGTGTCTCGGTTGTGCTTGGGTTGCTCCCGTGCCCTGTGTGTGTGTGGTTTTCTCTGTGTCTGCAGGTGCCGGTTGGTGTATGTGTGCATGTGGGGTTATGGTTTGTGGGTTCTTTTTGTCTCCTGTGTGGGCCTGTTTTTTATGTTTCTGTTTGGCCTTTGGTTTGCCTTGGCCCGTGTTCCCTGTGTTGGGGGTGCTTTCTTTTTGTGTATGATTGTGTGGTTGTCGTGCATGGTTATTTCTTAATGTTTGTCATTATTGTTGACATCTGTGTTTCATGTGTGCTGTTCATGTTACGTGCCTGTGTGTATGTAGCTTTTCAGGCCTGACGGTTTTTTGTGTGTGTGGGTGGTGTGGATTGTTCTTTAGGTGCGTTGTGTTTTTGTATTATGTTATGTCTCTTTACGACAGTGGATGTATTTCATGTTATTTATTTCATGTATACGTCACCCTATATTTTCTTATGTGCACCTTGCCCGTATATAGGTTTCCTGTTTTGTGCTGTGCATATTATATTATTCTGTCCTTTGGAGATTTTATATATTTATGTGGTTTCCTTTGTTCCTTACTGTGTTATGTTGTGTTTCTGCATTTGGTTTGTCTCTTTACGACAGTGGATATGTTTTATGTTATTTATTTTGTGTATTGTTCTATGTAACCCTATGTTTTGTTATTATGTATACCTGCCCATATCTGGGTTACTATTTTGTGCTTTGTGTTCTGTATTATTCTCTTCTTTGGTGATTGTGTATGTTTATGTTGTTTCCCGTGTTACTACTTTGTTATTATGTGTTTCTGCCATGCTTTCTTCTGTGTTTACCTATGGGTTCTCTGTACATTGTTTTTTATTTATAAATAAAAAAAGTGATTGTCGCAGCCTTAAAGTCAAACAAGCTGACCTACAATTAGTTTTAATTAATAATATCCATTTAGAAATAACTAGTTTGAATTCTTTTAATAATTGTTTAAGTAGAGTTTAGTGGAATTTGTATGTATAACCCCCAAGCTTATGAGGAGCTGAGTTGTGGGAAAATCTTTGTACAGTCCACTTGCTTAAAACAACTAATTAGAAATAAAATTTAACAAATATAATTCACGTAAGCTTAAATAAAATAAAATTATTAAATATATTCACACGAGTAAGTTTCCCACACCATTATCTCGGTAATAGTTTCGACGGGGAAAGATAGCTGGTGGCTTGTCAAGGGTCCTTCTGTTGTTCCTGGCTAGTTTTCTATCTGTATTTTAATCTGAAGCTTTGACTATGCCTAAAAAATCTTTGATGGGTAGGCGCTGTTTTCACTCATTAATCTATAGCTCTATGGATGAAAGTATTTCCTGTTTTCTTTCCTACTCTGTGACTTGTTGAGCTTGAAGCTATTGCACTTTGTATAAATTACATTCAACCTAATAAAAAAGTGGTCTGCATTAATATCCTTCAACTTGTTCAGTACTTTAAAGAAAATATTTGATTAGAATTCCTTACCTGACCCTTAATACCAATCTGATTGGCCACATTGGCCTGTCCCGGGCCATAGTCCCACGCTGCCAACCGATACTTGAATTCCGCCAGTACCTCTCTCGGCCCTTGCTGGAGCACCAGGACCCAGGTTAGTACCAGCCACGACCTCATGATCCTTCCTTCGTAACAAGCCTCTCACCAAGATCCTGCAGGAGTAGAAGGACCCAAGTTACCATCATCTATGGTAGCAATAAACAAAGGTGGCTAGTATGGAATGGGCGGTTCTTTGTCACCACCACTCAGCAAGATACTACATAAGAACATAAGAACAAAGGCAACTGCAGAAGGCCTATTGGCCCATACGAGGCAGCGCCTATCTATAACCACCCAACCTACTCATATACATGTCCAACCCGTGCTTGAAACAATCGAGGGACCCCACCTCCACCACATTACGTGGTAATTGGTTCCACAAATCAACAACCCTGTTACCGAACCAGTATTTACCCAAGTCTTTCCTAAATCTAAATTTATCCAATTTATACCCATTGTTTCGTGTTCTGTCTTGTGTTGATACTTTTCATACCCTATTAATATCCCCTTTGTTGTGTCCATTCATCCACTTGTAAACCTCTATCATGTCAAACCTAACTCTTCGCCTTTCCAGTGAATGCAATTTAAGCTTTGTTAATCATTCTTCATATGAAAGATTTCTAATGTGGGGAATTAACTTGATCCTATGCTGGATACGTTCAAGTGAATTTATATCCATTCTATAGTACAGCGACCAAAACTGAACTGCATAATCTAAATGGGGCCTAACCAGAGCAAGATATAGCTGAAGAACCACACCAGGTGTCTTGTTACTAACGCTTCGATTAATAAATCCCAGTGTCCTATTTGCCTTATTACGTACATTCATGCACTGATCCTTTTGTTTTAAATTCTTACTAATCATAATTCCCAGATACCTTTCGCAATCCGACTTCGCAATCTCAACACCATCTAGCTCGTATCTTGTAACTCTATCATCATTACCTAGCCTCAGAACTTTACATTTATCAGCATTAAACTGCATCTGCCGATCTTTTGACCATTTCAAAACCCTATTTAGATCAACTTAAAGTGATAGTGAGTCTTCTTCTGTGTTAATTTCCCTACCGATTTTTCTATCATCTGCAAATTTGCAGATGTTCCTACTCAAGCTTGAATCTAAATCATTTATATATATTATAAACAACAGAGGTCCCAGGACAGAACCTTGAGGCACTCCACTAACAACATTATCCCACTCTGACTTAACCCCATTTATACTAACTCTCTGTTTCTTTGGAATAGCCATGCCCTAATCCAACTTAATATAGCACCCCCAGTACCATGAACCTCTATTTTTTTAATCAGTCTTTCATGTGGCACTGTATCAAAAGCTTTGCTAAAGTCAAGGTACACAACATCACAATCCTTACCACTACCAACTGTCTCAACTATGCTGGAATAAAAAATTTGCAAATTTGTTAAACATGAACGGCCATTTGTAAAACCTTATTGCGACTCATTTATTAATTTATGTTTTTCAAGATGAAGACGAATTGTAATTGCAATTATCGATTCAAGAAACTTTCCCACAATAGACGTTAGGCTAATTGACTGATAGTTTGACGCAAGTGATCTATCTCCTTTCTTAAAAATTGGTACCACATTAGCTACCTTCCATGACTCTGGTACTCTACCTAACTCAATTGATTTATTAAATATGGTAGACAGTGACTCGGAAAGCTCCTCTTTGCATTCTTTAAGCACCGTGGCAAACACTTCATCCGGCCCTGGGGAATTGTTTGGTTTTAGTTTTACTATTTGTTTAATTACATCCTCCCTGGTAACTGCTAAACTAGTCAACCTGTCCTCGTCCCCACCCACATATATTTGTTCGGCTGAAGGGATATTGTTAAGTTCCTCTTTAGTAAATACAGATATAAAATATTTATTAAAAATACTACTCATCTCGTCGTCATTATCCGTTATTTGACCTGTCTCAGTTTTTAATGGACCTATCTTTTTCCCTAGTCTTAGTTCGATATAACTGAAAAAAACCTTTAGGATTTGTCTTCGCTTGTTCTGCTATGAGGACTTCATAGTTTCTTTTTGCTTTCCTTATCTCTTTTTTTAACATTTATAACCAGTTGTACGAATTCCTGTTCTAAACTAACTTCCCCATTCTTAATCCTTTTGTAACACACTCTCTTTTTACCTATAAGGTTCTTCAGATCCTTTGTTATCCACTTTGGATCATTAGTATTCGATCTATTCAATTTATATCGTATACTACGTTCCTGGGCTTTGCTTAGAATTTTTTTAAATAGGTTATATTTTGAATCCACATCGAAATCCCCTTTTCCGTCACCTGTCACTGGGTTCACGTCTAGCCAACACTCCATCCCCAAGACATTCCAATCTATTTGACCCAATAAATTACTAAGGCTAATGAACTCAGCTTTTCGAAAATCAGGCACTTTAACAGAATTTTCTCCTACAGATCTATTCCATTCTATGCTAAATCTGATTTCTTTATGATCACTGTTCCCTATCTCACTCCCTATTTCCATGTCCTTAATTTGTGTTTCCCTGTTAGTTAATACTAAATCTAAAATATTATTTCCCGTGTTGGTTCCTTAATATGTTGCGTAAGAAAGCAATTGTCAATTAATTCTAGAAAATCTTCTGCCTCATTATTCCCTGTTTTGTTCACCCAATTTATTTCACTAAAATTCAAGTCACCCATGACATTAATACTGTTAGATCTAGATGCTCTAGATATTTCATCCCATAGATGCTTTGCTTCCATTTTGTCTAAATTTGGTGGCCTATATATAACTCCTATTATAATATTATTAGATTTTTCGTTTAATTCTATCCAAATAGTTTCTGTGTGTGGCTCAGTTTTGATTCCTTCTTTGAGACTACATTTCAAATTGTCCCTAACATATATGGCTACTCCCCCTCCTCGTCTAATATATCTATCTGTGTGAAATAGTTTAAATCCATTTATTTGATATTCAGCTAATAGTTCTCTATTTTCTACATTCATCCACGTTTCGGTAAGTGCAATAATATCATTTTTTTCTGTACAGACAAGAGCATTTAACTCGTTTATTTTATTTCTTAGACTTCTACTGTAAGTGTAATATACCCTAAGTGAATTGTTATTTTGAGGCCCTTCTCTTTCCCTGATCATTTTGCCAATTTGTTTCTCCAACAAACATATACTTTTATTATCTCCTTCCTCCCTATCAATTCCCATACCACTATCTACTAACAGTTTAAACCCAAACAAATGCCTCTAACCACTGGTTCCAACGAGTTTGCAACAGCAACAACCCCAGCTCTCAATAGATGCACCCCATCACGAGCATTCATTTCATTTCTTTCATAGAAGTGTTCCCAGTTGTCTATGAAATATATTGCATTTGATTTGCAATATCTTTCCAGCCGGGAATTGACACCCTCGACAACCTGCAAGTGCCCTCGACAACCTACAGGAACACTAGGACCCAGGCAATTACCAGCCACGCTTTTGTTACCATTCCCTGGGCAGTAACGTATCAGATGTGTGAGAGTTGGACCTCTCATATCAGAAATTCATGCCTACTCATGTTGTAAAGATTGCTTGAAAATGTGTTTGCGAGGCACAACTTCGGTATATAGCATTGAAAGTAAGTCAAGTTTGGAATCTACAGATTCGCAATCTAATGCCGAGGTCAAAGAGGACATCAGTTTTGACAAAAGATTTGACCTTTTGACAATGTGCACCTGCATGCATAAGTGCACATTGTTGCACTTGTGCATGCTGAGGTGCCAGGCCAGGGGTTAGGTCCCCAGAGTCTGGGGAGTGTTTGGTGCTGTAGGTTTGTAGTGGAGGAGCAGATTTAGAGCCTTCCCTTCGAAAACGGTTGGCCTTTAACTCAAACCCCCTCCCACCCCTCTCAGCTCACCTTCTCGACCGTATGGCCCTCTAGCAAAAAGCTTTGGCATGAGCAACGACGTCAGTGATGAGACTTAGGTACGCGCCAATCATGGGCAAGTACAAAAAAGGTGGGAATGCCTGGCCTTTGCCATTGGTCAACAGGTGATAACGTCACGAAATCTTGTAAGCCAAGTAGAGTGCCTCAGATCAGCATTCGGACTGCAGACTTCAAATTGAAGAGTGCATTGCTCAACACGAGCTCAAGGGCAGCTAATCTTTATCTAAGTCTGTAGAGTTTCCTGCCTCATCGCAAAACGCCAGACGCGAATCTCAAGTGATTGCGGTGCGATCGGATTTATAATCTACAGAAGAATTACTGCAAATTACTTCGCTAGTACGGAAAACGGGCAAGCCGTCGACCAGTAGTGATTGTTACGGACAATGTGTGTGTAAGACCTTGTAGAGCAACGTGTTATTTTATAGAGGATCAGTGAAAAGGTGACCAAAGTAACACAACTGGAGTCAGTGGTGTACTCACATTAGCTAGTATCATATGAAATTATAGTAAACCTCAGTGCCACGTGTGGAATCTTAAAGCAAGTGTAACCAGTGAAGCATTATTAGTGACACAATTGCTGAGAAGTTTGTCAGAAGAACTGTGTATGGGATTTACTGAGGTGATCATCGTGTCAGGCCGCATTATTGGGGTCAAGGTCGGTTAAGGTAATCTTGCCCAGAGGCAGAATGCGTCCGCGCCCTCTCTAGCTACGCTGCATAAGGGTTGTGTGGGTGGCCCGCCCTCCACCAGTGGATGTGAATGTACCTACGTGCATAAGGACTGTGTTACTGTGTTTAGTAACAAGCTAATGCCGGGCAGTTTCATCTGAGTGATAGACTAACAGTCCCTTGGAGCAATCAATTTACTCCAAGATCGTGGAAAGTAAAAGGGTAACGGAAGTGTATTAATTCATCTGGATTCATCTTAATGTGTGACCTTTTTCGGCTTGTTTTGGAATATTCAAAGTGGAACCTCTTCGCTGCAATGCATTACATACGCCAGTCATCGAAATTTGCACAATTCACCACCTGAGTAGCCACAAGCTGCAGTCGCCTGAGGTCAACCATATTGTTGGGGTGATTCCTCGTTGGCCGCCAGCAGGTTCGGACGTGCTCGCCTGACCTGCCAGTTGCTGCCTGGTGTTGTGAGGGGGCGGGTGCAGTTTGAGGTGTGGTGTGCCCGCTAGCCGGGGATCTGGCTGGGGGTATGGCTGTAGCTGGTGATACCCGTGTTCGGCGGGAAGATACTGTGCGACTGGATTTTTCTGGTGCAGTGGACTGGCCCATTGTGGAGATTGCGCTCCTGGACGTGCTCCATATCGACGTCTCTGATCTACTGGGGCTGGAAATGCTCTCGCCTACCCGTGTGGTAGTGTCGTTTGCCATGTCGCTGCTTTACCAGGAGTTTGTGGCACGCTGGGATGCACGCTTGCTTCCTATTCCTGCTTTGGCTGTGACTGTGGAGATCTCGGATCCCTGGGGGCCGTTGAGATTTGTGAGTGTTCACGGTGTGCCGGTGACCTTCCCTGAGGCGGAGCTTATTTCGGTGTTTAGGCGTTTTGGTGTGGTGGTGAAGCACCGGTTCACCACTTTGAGTGCGGGGCTGCTGAAAGGGGTCCGTCTGGGCGCTCGTACACTCGTCATGAGCCCTATTCCTTCCAGGGGTTTTTTTCGTGGGCTCTCTCTGCAGATATTTTATCAGGGTCAGACACGAACCTGTTTCCAGTGTGGCGCTGAGGGCCACGTGGCGGCCAGCTGTGGGGCTCCTCGTGCTGAGGCCCCTTCAGTTTTCCTGGAGGATGACTTTCCCTGCTTCTCTGTGCGTGGGGATTCTTCAGCGGATCCTCGCTTTGTCCTGGTGCCTGGTGTGGTTCCTGCGGCGTTTCCGGCAGGCGTTCCATCTGTCCCTGATCAGTCTGGCCCTGGTATGTCTGCCCCACCGGTGAGCTCTGAGGACCAGGGGGCACCTGCTTTGCATCTTCGACGTTCGGTGGTTGCGGAGGTGCACCCACAGCCGGTTGCTTCCTCGGAGGCATTGGATGGTGCTGTAGGGGTGGTGCCTGCTTCTCCTGCAAACGTACATGTGCTTCCAGGGGCTGTTGGGGTGGTGGTGTGTGAGACTTAAGCCCTCTGCCTCGTCACCTCTGGTAGTTTCCTCGTTCCCACGTGCCTCTTCTCCTGCACCGGTTCCGTCGTCCCTGCTGGATACCTCACGGTGCTGGAGTCTACCCATCAACCTGTTGTGTCTCTTCCTTCTCCGATTCCGGTCTCCTTGAATGGTAGTGGCTTTTTGTCCCGCGTTATTGAGGCTGCTGTTCTGCGTGATCGTGCTGCCCCGGCTTTGGGGCCGCCTGCCGATGGTTTTTCTGGGGTACCGCTTGCTGGGGGTGACAGTTCCGACGATCAGCGGCTTCTTTTTACGTGCCGTCGTTCGGCTGGGGATGCGTCACCTCGCCGGACGTGGGCAGAACAGTGTGATGCGATGGATGATGCTGCTGTGGCCGTTGCTGTGTTGTCTCCTGTGGTGCCTTCTGTGTTGGACACTGTGCCTCCTGCTGGTGGCTCCCCTCAGTGGGCAGTTGCCCCTGGTGATCGCGACCTGGTAGTGGTGTTGTCGAAGGATGTGCGACGGGGGGCCCTCTGCTCCTTTTCCGATTGGTGGGGGCTCTGGGGCGCCTGCGGAGCAACCCTCCGCGGGGCTCGGTGCGGTGCCCAGGGTCGAACTAAGTGCGCGCCCTAGTGGGCGGGCTGGTGTGCGGCCCGATGTGCAGCCTGGTGTGCCTCCAAGTGTGCGGCCCTGTGACCGGCCTCCTAGGGGGGGAAACCCTTACCTTTCATCCTCCCGACCGGAGAGGTGATCGACAGATCTAAAACATCTCTGTGTTTTCAGTTTGATGACCTGGTGCGTCCTGTTCCCTGGTGCCTTCTACCATCTGGGTTCTGCGGGCACTGTGTTTCATCATTGGCGTGCCGGATTCGATGCCTCGGCCTACTGTGTCTCCTGGATGTCCGCTTACTGAAGACGACCTAATTGTTTGGGATGCTTACTGCTTACGATTTCCGGCTCAGGAGTACCCGGAGAAGTATGAGTGATCCGTGTGATTGGTTTCTGTCTGTGTTGTATGTGTTGTTTCCCCAGTGCCTGCGTGCACAGGTGGATGTCCTTGTCTGTGCGTGTGGGGGGTGTGGGTGTTTGTTTCTGGCCCCTGCGTGGCCTGGATTGGTTTTGTGCTTTGCCTTTTTTTCTGTATGGGTGTTTGTGTTGTGGTTGTGTGCGGTTGTGGGTGTTGCTGTTCCGTGTGGTTGTCGCATGGGTTGTGTGTGTGAGTGAGTATTTCTTTGTCCTTGTAATTGAATTACTTTTTGTACATATTTAATGTTATTTATGTTCTTATGTGCAGTTTTTGGATTTACTGTTTGTTTGTTTGTTGGTGGCCTCGTGGTTTTGTTGTAATTTTTGTGTATTTTTTTGTACATTTCTTTGTATTTATGTCATTTATTTGTTGTGTATTGTATGCATTCTCTGTCCCATGCTGTTTGTGGGTTTCTTAGCTTGTGTCCAGTGTGCTTTCCTGTGATCTCTTGTATGTAATTTTATGTTTGTTTCATGGTGCTTGCTTTGTATCATTAAGCGTGATTATTTGTCTTTCGTTGTTGTATTGCACTTGTTCCCTGTTTTTGTACTTTGGTTTTTTATATATCTAAAAACAATATCGTCAGGGTGTGTGCATGGTTATGCATATGCGGAGTAATTAACGTGAGTAGAAAAGGCCTATCTTCTGAGCAAATTCTTTTCGTGATTAGTAATCTCCCAATCTCGGATCAATCAGGTGATATCTCGCAATGAGCTGTCTCTGTGTTTGGATCTATTGGGATTGGGAAGCGTTAAACTGTCACCTTTAACTCCCCGAAATCAACGCAAGGTAACCACAAGGTAACTGCCTAGGTTAGAGGGACAGGTTTCAACACTTCAATGTCAAGTCGTGCCACTAGTGTGATAACAGACACTTGTGTGTATAAGGTTATGTAACACATGTCAGTTAGGATTTGTAACCATCTAGTCCAATAACAGTGTTTGGGAGACACAGGAAGTGTTGGGAATGCTTTAGTACTCCATGGTTGTCTCAGTGACACGTAGGTAAGTAGTTAGTATCGGTGTCTGAGTGATGCGTATTTATATTAATTATGTATTTTAATTAATATGTGAGTAGACCATTGTGTTGTGTTGTGTCTTAGTGACACCTTATAATGTTTTCATCTGTGAGATAAAACAATACCAAGGGAACATTTTTATTAGAATTATTAGTGTGTTAACGTGATTAATTAATTGTGCTAGATGTCTGAGTGACAGAGTGATTAATACATAGTAATTAATTAATTAACTGATGGTTAACTGTCTTAGTGACAGTGATTGACGTAAAGTAATTGAGTTAATTAAAGGGCCAAAGTACTTACTTGTGTTGTGGATTGTCTCAGTGACAGTGTTTATTGCATTTATTAACATGTGTGAATTGAAGTGTTGTTGGAGTGTTTTCATACTGTCAGTGTGGAGTACAGTAATTATCATTGTTCACAAAGTGTTCAAGTAGTTCACTGTTGTTCACGACTTGTCCAGTAGGTCGAGACCGTGGTCCAATTATCACGTGTCACAGTGGTGGGAACGGATTCCTGCTGCAGTAAGGTGTGTTGGAGAGTTACGTGGCGGCCAGGTCGGACATTCATGAGGTCTCTCTGCTCCTGGTTAGTGTTTACGTTAAACGATTGCTGGTTTGCCCTTCTGGTGGTGGTTTGCCACTGACAGGGTGATGTTTGGATTGACCATGGGGACTTCTCGCCCTCCAGTGAAGAGAGCATTGTTGGCTGGTCTCGCATTTACGGTGCCGGTGGACCATCCATTAGTTCGTGTCGCCCTAGTGGACGTGCTACAAGTGCAGCTGTCGGACTAGTGGGCATCCAGCTGCTTCAGGGCAACCATGCTGTGNTCATCATGTGCATTTTCAGAAGTCTCCCAAATGAGTCTCTAGGAGTGTCTCCTTATGAGATGCTCTACGGACGTAAGTGCCGTACCCTCTTAAAGCTTTTAAAGACTCTCTACGTAATGCCACCTTCATGACCCTCTGTATGTGCCCCAGTTTCTTCAAAACTTAAAACACATTCTAGAGCGAGTGCATAAATTTGACAACGATAATTTATTAAAAGCTCAGATAGGATGAAGACTCATTTTGACAAACGCAGTAAAATTAGGAAATTTAAAACAGAGACTTCGTTTTAAATTTCCGATCCCTGGTTCTCCCTTGCAAAATAAGTTTTCAGGACCTTACCACATCAAGGAGTGCAAAAACACCACAACTACGTTCTTGGGACTCCAGATAGGCAGCGGAGGACCCAGTTGTGCCACTCAATCTTTTGAAGGAATATAAAGGTACTCCCCCACCTGTGTTAGTATTTCTCTCCACCTTTCAAGATCCATACCTCCACAGTGAAACCTTCCCTGCTTCTCCTCCCGAAAGCACTAACTCTGAGTCAGTGCCTTCCAACTCGGAAATTCTTACAGATCTTCCTAAATATTTGCAGGACTGTAACAGTGCTCCTCTCATTAGTCTTCCAAGAACATCAGAAGTTGTTCAGCGATGATCCCCAGGAATGTAATGTGGTTAAACACGACATCCAACTACTTCCTGATACCCGGCCGATTCGTCAACTCTTCTACCACATCAGCTCGTACAAAAAGGAAGTTATTCGTGCTGAGGTACAGTACCTTCTGGATCATGGGCTGGCCACACCCCTTGTGAGTCCCCTTGAGCCTCACCCTACATCTTGGTGCCGAAACCTCACGGTAAAGTACGATTATGTACAGACTATAGGAAACTGAACCTCGTGGCCGTCAAGGATGCTTATCCTTTACCTCGTATAGATGATATCCTTGATGCCGTAGGTAATGCTACTTATCTTTCTCAGATTGACTTGTTAAAGGGCTACTGTCTAATTAGTCTGACAGAGCGAGCTAAGGAAATATCTGCCTTCACCACTTCTTTTTGCCTCTACTGATATGAACGCCTTCCTTTTCGACTGTGTAATGCCCCGGCCACCTTCCAGCGAGCTGTCAATCGCGTTATCCATGGCCTAGATCACACCTACGCCTACTTGGATGACATCTTTGTGGCAACTGACACCTGGAACGAACATCTGCTCCAGCTGCAACGATTGTTCTCCAAGCTCCTGACAGCTGGCCTTACCATCAACTTGGGCAAGTCCACCTTTGCTAAAGGTAAAGTGCGTTATCTTGGTCATGTGATAGGAAATAGCAGCCTAGCTCCTTTAACCATTCATACTCAAGCCATTCAGTATTACCCACAACCTACAACCAGGAAGCAGCTCCTGCGCTTCCTTAGTCTTGCATCTTACTATCGTAGGTTTGTAAAAAAATTCAGTACAGTAGCGACACCACTTATTAATCTGACCAGCCCCTAGCAACGGTATCATTGGACCATTCAACAGGCCGATGCCTTTGAACAACTAAAATCTCTGCTATGTTCTAATCCCATTCTCGCCTCTCCAGATATTACGAAGCCCTTCATCATGAATGTCGACGCAAGTGGCACCGGCACCGGCATCTAATGCAACAGCGTGGCGAAGAGGTTCTTCCTGTCAGCTACTACAGCTACAAATTGAAGCCTCATCAGAAGAACTATAGCACCATAGAAAAGGAACTCCTCTCCATCGTCCTGAACCTTCAACATTTCGAACCTTACCTACAAGGTAATAGGTCCATTACCATCCATTCAGACCACAATCCCCTACGATTTCTGCAATAAGTCCAATTCAACAATCAACGTCTTTTACGCTGGGCTCTGTACCTGCAGAGCTTTAACCTGGAGATATTCTTCATTAAGGGCTCGGATAACATCATAGCAGACGCCCTCTCCAGAATCTACGAGGTAGGGGCAGCTACTCCTACCACTCTACCGTCTAATGAAGTAACTTAACCCATAAGAGCAGGCTTCAGGGAAGAGCTGTAACAATAATCTCTTTCAAGAGAGATTTAACCTGCTCCTTCCTACATCGCGTTACTTCTATACATCTGCAACATCAAGATACCACATTCAAGAGTATATAAGTGGAATAACAGGCGTCTCTACACTGAGTACACTACCCTACCTCACCCCCCTCCCTCACTGTCGCCGCACCACCTTCGTCGTCGATCATGAAACGAAGACTTCAAACCAACACTCTCCCCATTGGTGAATCAGCGACTTCACGCGACTCCAGCGCCATCTGCATCGTCTATATATAGTCTCGCACGAGCAGTTGGCCTCAGAATATTCCCGTGCTCTAGTCTAATAGGGGGTATAGGTGTTGTGTTAGTTGTCTCTTCAGAGGTTGCATGGCGTTTCACCTTCATTCTTATGATGTCTTCAACGAAACCATTGGAAAGCCGTTGTTGACAAGGACCTGCCTTACCCTACAGAGTTCTTCATCGACTTGCTTCCATCCTGAGCTATGGCTGAGAGCACGGTCGACATAAGCGTTAACAACACACCGCTTGTACCTGTCTGGGCAGTCACTGTTGGCATTTAGGCACATTCCTATGATTGTTTCCTTAGTGTAAACTAAGGAAAAAAAGGAAACACTAAGGAAACAAACATAGAAATGTGCCTCAATGCCAACAGTGACTGCCCAGACAGGTACACGAGGAGTGTTGTTAACGCTTATCTCGACCGTGCTCTCAGACACAGCTCAGGATGGAAGCAAGTCGATGAAGAACTCTGTGGGGTAAGGCAGGTCCTAGTCAACGACGGCTTCTACAATGGTTTCGTTGAAGACATCATAAGAAGGAAGGTGAAACGCTATGCAACCTTTGAAAAGACAACTAACACAACACCTGTACGCCCTATTAGACTATTTTACAGGAACTTCTTTTCCACAGCTCATAAAATGGAGGAAAGGGTCCTGAAAGATATTGGCAATAGAAACGTTATCCCTACAAACAAAAATCAGAAGATACACTTGACGATTTACTATAAAACAAAAAAAACGGCCAACTTACTCATGAGAAACTCTCCAGACACAAAGCAGAACGCTTTAAAAGAGACCAATGTCGTCTATGCCTTCAAATGCTCACTGGGGATTGAAGCCTCAAAGAAACTCAGTATATAGGCAAGACAACAACATCTCTTTCCAGGCGATTAACGATGCATAAGCAACAGGGCTCCATTAAGGAACATATATCTCTTCCCCCAACCACCATCACCAAAGAAATCTTAGCAAACAACACAGAAATCATCGATAGATGCAGCGATAGCAGGCGGCTTGACATCTGCGAGGCACTACACATCAGAAGTCAACACCAGCAATCAACAGCCAATTAATGCACAACTATATTCTACCCACTTCAAGACTCCACTCCAATATAGAAGCATCAAGAAATATGGGCCAATAGGCCCTTGCATTTACTTCCATTCTTCTCTTTAAATTTACCAATATTACCCAATATTTCGTGTTCTATCTTGTGTTAAAAGTTTGTTTCACCTCATCCAAAACTGTTAGCATATCACCTTCATCCAAATGCAGGTATATTAAATAAAAAGCCGTTTAAATTATAGCATAGTAGAACTGTGTTTCTATAGCATAGTAGAACTGTGAATGGTCCTCGGGACCATTCAGGCTTGTTCGCATTTGTGTTCCTCACGTGTTGCCCCAAAAATGAGGTGATTTGATATAATGCTATGCCCAAGATTACCATCCGAGTGCTGAGGGGAAGTGGTTCAAATAGCTTCGGCTATCACTTCCTTTTGTCGGGTCGTGATGATCAAACGGATTAAGGCGTCCTGTAGATACCAGTTGCGTTGATCCTGGCAGTATGGGTTCGAGTCACTTCTGGGGTGTGAGTTTTCAGTCATATATATATATAATATATATATATATATATATATATATTATATATATATATATATATATATATATATATATATATAATATATATATATATATATATATAACTGAAAACTCACACCCCAGACGTGACTCGAACCCATACTGCCAGGAGCAACGCAACTGGTATGTACAGGGACGCCTTAATCCGCTTGACCATCACGACCGGACATAAGGAAGTGATAGCCGAGCTATATGAACACTTCCCCGACGGCACTCGGATGGTAATCTGGGCATAGCATTTTATCAAATCACCTCATTTTTTGGGGCAACACGTGAGGAACACAAATGCAAACAAGCCTGAATGGTCCCCAGGACTAGATACAACTGAAAACTCACCCCAGAAGTGACTCGAACCCATACTCCAGGAGCAACGCAACTGGTATGTACAGGGACGCCTTAATCCGCTTGACCATCACGACCGGACATAAGGAAGTGATAGCCGAGCTATATGAACCACTTCCCCGCCGGCACTCGGATGGTAATCTTGGGCATAGCATTTTATCAAATCACCTCATTTTTTGGGGCAACACGTGAGGAACACAAATGCAAACAAGCCTGAATGGTCCCAGGACTAGATACAACTGAAAACTCACACCCAGAAGTGACTCGAACCCATACTGCCAGGAGCAACGCAACTGGTATGTACAGGGACGCCTTAATCCACTTGACCATCACGACCGGACATAAGGAAGTGATAGCTGGAGCTATATGAACCACTTCCCCGCCGGCACTTGGATGGTAATCTTGGGCATAGCATTTATCAAATCACCTCATTTTTTGGGGCAACACGTGAGGAACACAAATGCAAAAAGCCTGAATGGTCCCCAGGACTAGATACAACTGAAAACTCACACCCAGAAGTGACTCGAACCCATACTCCAGGAGCAACGCAACTGGTATGTACAGGGACGCCTTAATCCGCTTGACCATCACGACCGGACATAAGGAAGTGATAGCCGGAGCTATATGAACCACTTCCCCGCCGGCACTCGGATGGTAATCTTGGGCATAGCATTTTATCAAATCACCTCATTTTTTGGGGCAACACGTGAGGAACACAAATGCAAACAAGCCTGAATGGTCCCCAGGACTAGATACAACTGAAAACTCACACCCCAGAAGTGACTCGAACCCATACTCCCAGGAGCAACGCAACTGGTATGTACAGGGACGCCTTAATCCGCTTGACCATCACGACCGGACATAAGGAAGTGATAGCCGAGCTATATGAACCACTTCCCCGCCGGCACTCGGATGGTAATCTTGGGCATAGCATTTTATCAAATCACCTCATTTTTGGGGCAACACGTGAGGAACACAAATGCAAACAAGCCTGAATGGTCCCCAGGACTAGATACAACTGAAAACTCACACCCAGAAGTGACTCGAACCCATACTCCCAGGAGCAACGCAACTGGTATGTACAGGGACGCCTTAAACCGCTTGACCATCACGACCGGACATAAGGAAGTGATAGCCGAGCTATATGAACCACTTCCCCGCCGGCACTCGGATGGTAATCTTGGGCATAGCATTTTATCAAATCACCTCATTTTTGGGGCAACACGTGAGGAACACAAATGCAAAAAGCCTGAATGGTCCCCAGGACTAGATACAACTGAAAACTCACACCCCAGAAGTGACTCGAACCCATACTCCCAGGAGCAACGCAACTGGTATGTACAGGGACGCCTTAATCCGCTTGACCATCACGACCGGACATAAGGAAGTGATAGCCGAGGCTATATGAACCACTTCCCCGCCGGCACTCGGATGGTAATCTGGGCATAGCATTTTATCAAATCACCTCATTTTTTGGGGCAACACGTGAGGAACACAAATGCAAACAAGCCTGAATGGTCCCCAGGACTAGATACAACTGAAAACTCACACCCCAGAAGTGACTCGAACCCATACTCCCAGGAGCAACGCAACTGGTATGTACAGGGACGCCTTAACCGCTTGACCATCACGACCGGACATAAGGAAGTGATAGCCGGAACTATATGAACCACTTCCCCGCCGGCACTCGGATGGTAATCTTGGGCATAGCATTTTATCAAATCACCTCATTTTTTGGGGCAACACGTGAGAAACACAAATGCAAAAAAGCCTGAATGGTCCCCAGGACTAGATACAACTGAAAACTCACACCCCAGAAGTGACTCGAACCCATACTGCCAGGAGCAACGCAACTGGTATGTACAGGGACGCCTTAAACCGCTTGACCATCACGACCGGACATAGGAAGTGATAGCCGAGCTATATGAACCACTTCCCCGCCGGCACTCAGATGGTAATCTTGGGCATAGCATTTTATCAAATCACCTCATTTTTGGGGCAACACGTGAGGAACACAAATGCAAACAAGCCTGAATGGTCCCCAGGACTAGATACAACTGAAAACTCACACTCCAGAGTGACTCGAACCCATACTGCCAGGAGCAACGCAACTAGTATGTACAGGGACGCCTTAATCCGCTTGACCATCACGACCAGACATAAGGAAGTGATAGCCGGAGCTATATGAACCACTTCCCCGCCGGCACTCAGATGGTAATCTTGGGCA
>WNGS01142304.1:16102190-16171690 GCA_020271785.1 Procambarus virginalis | reverse complement strand
CGTGTCTGGTGTGTGGGGAGGTGAGGAAGCTTATTACTGGTGTGTGGGGAGGTGAGGAGGCTATTGCTGGTGAGTGGGGAGGTGAGGAGGCTATTACTGGTGTGTGGGGAGGTGAGGAGGCTATTACTGGTGAGTGGGGATGTGAGGAGGCTATTACTGTTGAGTGGGGAGGTGAGGATCGCTATTACTGGTGTGTTGGGAGGCAAGGAGGCTATTACTGGTGAGTGGGGAGGTGAGGAGGCTTAGTACTGGTGTGTGGGAAGGTGAGGACGCTATGTCTGGTGAGTTGGAGGTGAAGAGGCTGTTACTGGTGGGTGGAGAGGTGAGGAGGCTATTACTGTGAGTGGGGAGGTGAGGAGGCTATTACTGGTGTATGGGGAGGTGAGGAGGCTATTACTGGTAGGTGGGGAGGTGAGGAGGCTATTACTGGTGAGCAGGGCGGTGAGGAGGCTATTACTGGTGAGTGAGGAGGTGAGGAGGCTATTACTGGTGAGTGAGGAGGTGAGGAGGCTACTACCGGTGAGTAGGGAGGGCTAGTAATGGTTTATGGTGAGGGGCTAGTAATGGTTTATGGTGAGGGGCTAGTACTGGTGTATGTGTGTGGGAAGGTGAGGACTTGTATCAACCACTACCACCACCACCAGTACCTTGTCTTGCACCCTGCTAAGTATTGCTATTGAGTATGAAGTATCATTGCATTCATATAATTATTCATTCACAGTCATTACAGTTTTTATGGGCTATGATCTGTTACCCTAATGCTTTTTACCCAGGGGTATGTCGATTTACTCTCTAGCGCTTCACAAGCCACTGCCGCACCCCCTCCGTGCCCATACTTATTGTGTTTATTCCTACAGGTGGGGTGTGGGGTGCACTGCCTGGACACCTTGGCAATGTAGGCAAAGATAGTCTGTACCGAGATATTAGAAGTTGAGTGATAAATAAGCTGACACACAGGAGGGACAGCGGGAAGAAGCTCAGTATCAACTCTTTTGTACTTTATATTGCTTCCAGTGAGTTTTTTTAGTTTCTTATAATCACTTACCGATCTCCTACAACCTAATTACCTGCTTGATACCTGCATTATAGGGTTCTGGTAGTTGCTCTACTCCCCAAGCCCTTCTCAAGGCGAGGCTTGACATGTGAGAGCTTGGTCCAACAGGATGTTGCCTGGAGAGGCCCTCAAGCCCACACATCCACCACAGCCCTGTTTGTCCGGCACTTCTTGAAGATGATGTTCAGGTTTTCTCTTGAAGATTTTCACGGTTGTTCCAGCAATATTTCTTTTATTGCTGAAAATATGTTTTCAGCCATAAAAAAATAATCCGGATTCCTGAAAAAATCCTTTTTGTATCATCGGGAAATTTTCAAATATTGCTGATCAAACTTGAATCTAAATCATTTATATATATTATGAATAACAGATGTCCCAGGACAGAGGCTTGAGGCACTCCACTTACATTTTCCCACTCTGACTTAACCCCATTTATACTAACTTAGTGTCTTATCTTTTAGCTAATAATTTATTGTGCACACCATACTCAGCCTGTGTAGGGTAGTTTATTGTGCATCCTAGTATTGTGCATGTGTAGTATATATATTTGTGTAGTATATTTGGCATATTTAATGCCTCTAACCTCTCCTCATAGCTCTTGTCCTTGAGTTCAATGAGCCATTTAGTAGCATGTCTTTGCACTTTTTCCAGTTTGTTTGTTTGTGCTTCTTAAGATATGAGCACCATACAACCGCTTCACATTCCAACTTTGGTCTAACTAAAGTCGTGAACAATTTCTTGAGTATTTCGCTATCCATGCATTTAAAAGCTCTGAATATTATCCTTTACTTGCAATTGGTTGTTGTTGTATTTATAGAATATGATTTGTTCTGTTTTACATTTGTCTGTTCCTTTTTTCAAAATTTCTTTCTGCCTCTCTCCTCACTGCTGTGTTGTTGTTTCTCTTTATATCGCTGGTATGTTTGGGGGTTTGACCTCTTCATATATTGAAAATATTTTTGTGTCTTTGGTCTCTGGCCGTCTCGAAATTTCAGTTGAACAAATTCTGTTCCCTACTTCTGCATCTCTGTGAACAAATCCTGTTTCCTTGTTCTGCATCTCTGTGAACAAATCCTGTTTCCTAGTTCTGCATTTCTGTTTTGGTATAAATGTTTTTGTTCCTTAATCATACATTTCACAAAATTGACATACTGTACATTTATTCATCTCATTTACTTCCTTTTCTAACAGCAAGTCTTTCCAGTCAAATTCTTTAAATTCCTTTCTGACTTCCAGCCTAATGTTTGTTTTATCCTAGTGTGTACTCACCTATTTGTGCTTGCGGGGGTTGAGCTTTGGCTCTTTGGTCCCGCCTCTCAACAATCAATCAACTGGTGTACAGATTCGAGACGATGCCTAGCGTGCGTCTGATGCCTGTTGTGTTAAATCGAAGATAAATGCATAAGTATAGGTCCAATAATTTAATGATTATTTTTATGAAGTAATCTTTGCTATGTTGATAGTGCTCGTTGTGTGTCTGCAGGTGCATTCAGTTTGTGTATGATGCCTGGTGTTAAAAAATTATTTCTTATTCGTTCATGCTCTCATTTAGACATTTGGCCTCGACGAGGTTCAGTCTTGTGACTGGTGTGTGGCACGTTCCTGTTGAAATGTAGTCTTTTCGAGACTACATTTCAAATATTACCTAACATACATGGCTATTCCCCCCCTCCTTGTCTAATATATCTATCTGTGTGAAATAGATTAAATCCATTTATTTGATATTCAGCTAATAGTTCTCTATTTTCTACATCCATCCATGTTTCGGTAAGTGCAATAATATGAATTGTTTCATTGCAGATAAGAGCATTTAAATCGTTTTTGTTTCTTAGACTCCTACTACTGAGTAGCTATTGGCAGTTGGGCAATTTTTTTATGAAGTCATTTGTCATTTTCCCCTCTACTTTAGTGTAATTCATGCTTTTGATCTCAATTAGATTTTTATCTTAGTTTTTTAATTTTTTCCAACAAATATTGCCATCACATCTGTCTGCTTTACATGGCTTAAGCAGACAGTCATGTCTGGTTAAGCCTTTCTGTTATTTCACTAATTGTGAACCAGTGCACAATATTTTCCCAAGTGTAAATGATTATATTTCTGTCACTTGCTCTTCAGATTGTTTCATTTAATAGTGGTTGGGCATAATTGTTCTCTGCAGGTAATAGAACTAACTGACTTAGCTATGCAAAAATGTAAATTTTTGTTTAATCCTTTACAGTATTTTCATTTATTTTAATAAATTTAGTATTTAGTATTATATTTATTTAATTTAGTATTAAAAAAAATTTTTGAAGTTTATTTCATGATCCTGCGGTTAATACTTGCATAATTAGTAGCTTACAGAATGCATTATTATATTATTATTAAATAATAATAATAATAATAATAATAATAATAATAATAATAATAATATACAAATAATTGACTTACAACAACGTACAATTAATTGGTCGGTGAGATACTCATTAGTAATATTTTTTCATTTTTGCAAAGTCTTAACAAAGCCATTAACATCATATATATTATATATATATATATATATATATATATATATATATATATATATATATATATATATATATATATATATATATATATATATATATATATATATATATATATATATATATATATATATATATATATATATATATATATATGTGAACCTGAATCTTAGTATACTCAGTCAGCCTATTGTTGGCCCACACTCTCTTTGTCAGTTGGACATGGTAGTAGATGCCTTACCGATGCGTTTGTTAAGCTCTGTATCAAGAGAGAGGGAGTCAGAGATTGTGGAGCCCAGGTACACGAAGTCGTGAACGACTTCCAGTTTGGAATCGGAGATGCCGATGTCAGGTGGGGAGTCCACTCCTTGTCCCATGACTTGTGTTTTCTTCAGGCTGATGGTGAGTCCGAAAGCCTGAGAGGCCTCGCTGAAGCAGGTCATGAGCCGTTGGAGGTCTTCGGCTGAGTGGGCAGTGACTGCTGCGTCGTCGGCAAAAAGGAAGTCGCGCAGACACCTCAGCCGAACCTTCGTCTTGGCTCTCAGCCTGGCGAGGTTAAAGAGCTTTCCATCCGACCTGGTCCGGAGGTAAATGCCTTCCGTGACAGATCCGAAGGAGTGCCGCAGCATAACTGCGAAGAAAATCCCGAATAGGGTTGGAGCCAGTACGCAGCCCTGCTTTACTCCACTTCGGATGTCAAAGGCGTCTGATGTTAGTCCATCAAAGACCACGGTGCCCCTCATGTTCTCATGGAAAGATCTGATGATGCTGAGGAGCCTGGGTGGGCATCCGATCTTGGAGAGGATCTTGAACAAGCCATCCCTGCTGACGAGGTCAAAGGCCTTCGTCAGATCTATGAAGGCTATGAAGAGTGGCTGCTTCTGTTCCCTGCATTTCTCCTGCAGTTGTCTGAGGGAAAAGACCATGTCGACGGTGGACCTGTCAGCTCTGAATCCGCATTGTGATTCTGGATAGACTCTCTCTGCAAGTACTTGGAGCCTCTTCAATGCGACTCGAGCAAACAGCTTTCCGACAATACTGAGGAGGGAGATTCCACGGTAGTTGTTGCAGTCGCCCCTGTCACCTTTATTCTTATACAGCGTGACGATGTTGGCATCCCTCATGTCCTGTGGCACCTCTCCTTCTTCCCAGCAGAGGCAGAGAATTTCATGCAGCTCCATGAGCAGGCTACCTCTGCAGCACTTCAAGGTCTCAGCAGGAATGCCATCTTTGCCGGGAGCCAGTCGGCCGAGTGGACAGCACGCGGGACTTGTGATCCTGTGGTCCTGGGTTCAATCCCAGGCGCCGGTGAGAAACAATGGGCAGAGTTTCTTTCACCCTATGCCCCTGTTACCTAGCAGTAAAATGTGACCTGGGTGTTAGTCAGCTGTCACGGGCTGCTTCCTAGGGGTGGAGGCCTGGTCGAGGACCGGCCCGCGGGGACACTAAAGCCCCGAAATCATCTCAAGATAACCTCAAGATTGCCAGGAGCTTTACCAGAAGCAAGGTTCTTCGAGGGTCGGTTCACTGTCGAGCTCCATTAGCACAGGCAGACAATGGCGCTCAGGGTGTCTTCGGTGACCACATTGTCCCTGGCGTATAGCTCAGAGTAGTGCTCGACCCAGCGCTTCAGCCGCAGTGTCTGGTCCTGAATCACCTCTCCAGTGGCAGATTTCAGAGGAGCGGTCTTCCTCTGGATTGCTCCGAGGGCCTGCTTGATGCCGTCATACATTCCCCTTACATTGCCTGTATCCGCTGCAGTCTGTATCTGGGAGCAGAGCTGGAGCCAATAGTTGTTGGCACATCGCCTGGCGCTCTGCTGTACATTTGCAGCGGACGGCTCGAAGGATCTGTAAGTTGTGCTGACTTGGTCAGGCTTTGTAGGCTGCCAAGGCGTTTCTCTTCTCTTCGATGACAGGTGTCATCTCTTCCGAGTGAGCCTCGAACCAGTCATCCGACCTGCTGGTCTTCTTGCCAAAGGTGGAAATGGCAGCGTTGAACACAGCGTTTCTGAAGTGCTCTCATCTTTTACAGGCAGTGACCCCGGCTGGGCCAGGGAGAGCTTCCTCGAGCACGTGTGCAAAATCTTTCACCTTGTCATAGTTGCGGGTCTTGGTGGTGTCGATGCAAGGTTTGCCCGCCTTTTTCGAGTGATGAATCTTTGGTTGCATCTCGACCCTGCTACAGACCAGGGAGTGGTCTGTGTCACAGACAGCACTCTGGTAGCTACGCGTAATTTTGATGCTGGGTAGACTTGCACGCCTGGTAAGAATCAGGTCAAGCTGGTGCCAGTGCTTGGATCTGGGGTGTCTCCAAGATACTCGGTGTTGAGACTTTGTGCCAAAGAACGTGTTGGTGACACAGAGACCATGAAGGCAGCAGAGTTCTAGCAGACGTTGCCCGTTCTCATTCATCCTCCCTATGCCGAATTGACCCAGACAAGTGGGCCATATGTTGTGCTCAGCACCCACTCTAGCGTTGAAGTCGCCGAGGATGAACAGTGGCTCCTTTACAGGGATTCTCGCTATGACTCTGTTGAGGTCATCGTAGAATTTTTCCTTTGCCTCTGCTGGAGAAGTCAGGGTTGGTGCATATGCACTAATTACATTGACTGGTCCTGTTTGGGAGTGCAGTTGCAGAGACAGAATTCGTTCGATTTCCCCCATCGGTGGCATAATGTATCCTAACAGTGCATTCCTGATGGCAAATCCCACACCATGTTCTCTGGTTTCATCAGGTGGTTTTCCTTGCCAGAAGAAAGAAAAGGTCCTCTCTCTCTCACAGATCCTGATCCAGGGAGCCTGGTCTCTTGGAGAGCAACAATATTCGTCTGCAGTTTGCTCAGCTCCCTATCGATGATTGCTGTTTTTCGGGCGTCATTGATTTCTTGCAGGTCGTCAGAGAAACCTGGTGTCAGTGTCCTGACGTTCCATGTGCCCAGCTTTAGGGCAGTTGATATTTTCTTCTTAGGTTTGGTATTTCTTGGTGCAAAGTTGTCAGGCCGCTTGTCGGTTTTTACCCTAAACCTCACGCACCCAGTGAGGTTAACGGACCGTGGCGAGGCAACACCTGATTGGCCAGCTTGAGGCGGGCGGTAGCTGCCCAGTGGGGCGCGATGACCCCTCCCACCGTCAGAAGCAACCCCTGGCGTCACACTCTTCGCCAATCGAGCAGAAGACTTAAAACCGGTAGACTGTCGCTTCCCGTGTTGGTTCGAAGCTGTGAGACGAAGCTGGAGTGTCAGTGTCCTGACGTTCCATGTGCCCAGCTTTAGGGCAGTTGATATTTTCTTCTTAGGTTTGGTATTGCTTGGTGCAAAGTTGTCAGGCCGCTTGTCGGTTTTTACCCTAAACCTCACGCACCCAGTGAGGTTAACGGACCGTGGCGAGGCAACACCTTATTGGCTGCGGTTTGCCCAGCTTGAGGCGGGCGGTAGCTGCCCAGTGGGGCGCGATGACCCCTCCCACCATCAGAAGCAACCCCTGGCGTCAAACTCTTCGCCAATCGAGCAGAAGACTTAAAACCGGTAGACTGTCGCTTCCCGTGTTGGTTCGACGCTGTGAGGCGAAGCTGGAGTGTTCTCTCCAGGGCGCAAAGCCTGGGTAGGTAGATATAGAGGAGAAGCTGTTACCCATGCAGCAGGTCCCCGCTCTCCACGTTGCTGAAATTATCCAATAGAAAGGCAAATGCCAATACACATGGTTCCAGCAACGTCGAAGGAGCTGCCAGAATGAAGCCGACGTCAACAACGAACTGCCTTTGGGGCTCCAACTCCGGATTTTTCCTCGAGGTTGACTCCTAAAGCCTTTCCCAAAAAAGGGTATGGCCGCAAGGCAGCGGAGGTTTAAAATCACGTTTTCCTTCCCCTAGATGGGCTGCCTTCTCAGGCTATCGAGTCCCATCTACCCGGAGCAGCTGGTTTTAAGGCGCCAGAGGCATGCCCTCGCCCCTTTTCCTGTCGGTAAAAGCATTTCTGCCGGACTTAAAGACTAAGCCACCCGTGCAGGCCAGGAGTTGGACTTGGTTGTCAGAGGCGCATGCCGTATAAGAGCATTTTATAGGTCATGGGAGCTTGTCCCCCATTACCACCCCCTGGCTATGACAACCCCTTGGAACATGTTAATATACAAAAGCCATAACATGTTAATATACACTCGATCACCTTCCCCTTTTTTTTCTCATGTGCTACTTACAATGTACAAAACCTTGTTCCTAAATGCTAATGTTGATCTAAAACTTGTCCTTAATATGTTGTGTAGCACCATCTTTGGAGAATTTTATCTGCTTGTTATGAAAATTACTTTTAATTTTACAGAATATTACTGTTATACAGAATTTATTGTTATATAAATAACTTGTAATTTTACAGAATCATCTATCAAGGCAAGTGACAAGAATTTCCTCAAGAAAGAACAGGATGTGACGTTCCAGATTTCCGAAGTAATGAAGCCCGCACCATACAGGCTCAGTGGATCTAGGTACAAGGTAATCTAATTTACATTTACTTGTGCATATTTTTAGCTAATTATCTGTATATAATATATTAATATGTATTTATATGTATTTATATATATATATATATATATATATATATATATATATATATATATATATATATATATATATATATATATATATATATATATATATATATATATATATATATATATATATATATATATATATATATATATATATATATATATATATATATATATATATATATATATATATATATATATATATATATATATATATATATATATATATATATATATATATATATATATTGGTTCTAAGGGGTTGTCATTGCCAGGGGTGGTAATGGGGGACGAGCTCCCATGACCTATAAAATGCTCCTATATGGCATGCGTCTCAAATAGCCTCTGACAACCAAGTCCAACTCCTGGCCTGCACGGGTGGCTTAGTCTTTAAGTCCGGCGGAACTGCTTTTACCGACAGGAGAAGGGGCGAGGGCGTGCCTCTGGCGCCTTAAAACCAGCTGCTCCGGGTAGATGGGACTCGATAGCCTTGGAAGGCAGCCCATCTAGGGGAAGGAAAACCCCGATTTTAAACCTCTGCTGCCTTGCGGCCATATCCCTTTTCTGGGAAAGGCTTCAGGAGTCAACCTCGAGGAAAAATCCGGAGTTGGAGCCCCTAAGGCAGTTCGTTGTTGACGTCGACCTCGTTCTGGCAGCTCCTGCGACGTTGCTGGAACCATGTGTATTGGCATTTGCCTTTCTATTGGATAATTTCAGCAACGTGGAGAGGGGGGATTTGCTGCATGGGTAACAGCTCCTCCTCCATATCTACCTACCCAGGCTTTGCGCCCTGGAGAGGACACTCCAGCTTCGCCTCACAGCGTCGAACCAACACGGGAAGCGACAGTCTACCGGTTTTAAGTCTTCTGCTCGATTGGCGAAGAGTGTGACGCCAGGGGTTGCTTCTGACGGTGGGAGGGGTCATCGCGCCCCACTGGGCAGCTACCGCCCGCCTCAAGCTGGGCAAACCCCAGCCAATAAGGTGTTGCCTCGCCACGGTCCGTTAACCTCACTGGGTGCGTGGGGTTTAGGGTGAAAACCGACAAGCGGCCCGACAACTTTGCACCAAGCAATACCATCCCAAAAAGAAAATATCAACTGCCCTAAAGCTGGGCACATGGAACGTCAGGACACTGACACCAGGTTTCTCTGACGACCTGCAAGAAATCAATGACGCCCGAAAAACAGCAATCATTGATAGGGAGCTGAGCAAACTGCAGATGGATATTGTTGCTCTCCAAGAGACCAGGCTCCCTGGATCAGGATCTGTGAGAGAGAGGACCTTCTCTTTCTTCTGGCAAGGAAAACCACCTGATGAGACCAGAGAACATGGTGTGGGATTTGCCGTCAGGAATACACTGTTGGGATACATTATGCCACCGATGGGGGAAACCGAACGAATTCTGTCTCTGCAACTGCACTCCCAAACAGGACCAGTCAATGTAATTAGTGCATATGCACCAACCCTGACTTCTCCAGCAGAGGCAAAGGAAAAATTCTACGATGACCTCAACAGAGTCATAGCAAGAATCCCTGTAAAGGAGCCACTGTTTATCCTCGGCGACTTCAACGCCAGAGTGGGTGCCGAGCACAACATTTGGCCCACTTGTCTGGGTAAATTCGGCATAGGGAGGATGAATGAGAACGGGCAACGTTTGCTAGAACTCTGCTGCCTTCATGGTCTCTGTGTCACCAACACGTTCTTTGGCACAAAGCCTCAACACCGAGTATCTTGGAGACACCCCAGATCCAAGCACTGGCACCAGCTTGACCTGATTCTTACCAGGCGTGCAAGTTTACCCAGTGTCAAGATTACGCGTAGCTACCAGAGTGCTGTCTGTGACACCGACCACTCCCTGGTCTGTAGCAGGGTCAAGATGCAACCAAAGAAGATTCATCACTCAAAAAAGACGGGCAGACCTCGCATCGACACCACTAAGACCCGAAACCAGGACAAGGTGAAAGATTTTGCACGAGTGCTCGAGGAAGCTCTCCCTGGCCCAGCCGGGGTCACTGCCTGTAAAAGATGGGAGCACTTCAGAGACGCTGTGTTCAACGCTGCCATTTCCACCTTTGGCAAGAAGACCAGCAGGTCGGCTGACTGGTTCGAGGCTCACTCGGAAGAGATGACACCTGTCATTGAAGAGAAGAGAAACGCCTTGGCAGCCTACAAAGCCTGCCCAAGTCAGCGCAACTTACAGATCCTTCGGGCCATCCGCTGCAAAGTACAGCAGAGCGCCAGGCGATGTGCCAACAACTATTGGCTCCAGCTCTGCTCCCAGATACAGACTGCAGCGGATACAGGCAATGTAAGGGGAATGTATGACGGCATCAAGCAGGCCCTCGGCCCAATCCAGAGGAAGACCGCTCCTCTGAAATCTGCCACTGGCGAGGTGATTCAGGACCAGACACTGCAGCTGAAGCGCTGGGTCGAGCACTACTCTGAGCTATACGCCAGGGACAATGTGGTCACCGAAGACGCCCTGAGCGCCATTGAGTGTCTGCCTGTGCTAATGGAGCTCGACAGCGAACCGACCCTCGAAGAACTCAGTGATGCCCTAGACTCCCTTGCTCCTGGTAAAGCTCCTGGCAAAGATGGCATTCCTGCTGAGACCTTGAAGTGCTGCAGAGGTAGCCTGCTCATGGAGCTGCATGAAATTCTCTGTCTCTGCTGGGAAGAAGGAGAGGTGCCACAGGACATGAGGGATGCCAACATCGTCACGCTGTATAAGAATAAAGGTGACAGGGGCGACTGCAACAACTACCGTGGAATCTCCCTCCTCAGTACTGTCGGAAAGCTGTTTGCTCGAGTCGCATTGAAGAGGCTCCAAGTACTTGCAGAGAGAGTCTATCCAGAATCACAATGCGGATTCAGAGCTGACAGGTCCACAATCGACATGGTCTTTTCCCTCAGACAACTGCAGGAGAAATGCAGGGAACAGAAGCAGCCACTCTTCATAGCCTTCATAGATCTGACGAAGGCCTTCGACCTCGTCAGCAGGGATGGCCTGTTCAAGATCCTCCCCAAGATCGGATGCCCACCCAGGCTCCTCAGCATCATCAGATCTTTCCATGAGAACATGAGGGGCACCGTGGTCTTTGATGGACTAACATCAGACGCCTTTGACATCCGAAGTGGAGTAAAGCAGGGCTGCGTACTGGCTCCAACCCTATTCGGGATTTTCTTCGCAGTTATGCTGCGGCACGCCTTCGGATCTGTCACGGAAGGCATTTACCTCCGGACCAGGTCGGATGGAAAGCTCTTTAACCTCGCCAGGCTGAGAGCCAAGACGAAGGTTCGGCTGAGGTGTCTGCGCGACTTCCTTTTCGCCGACGACGCAGCAGTCACTGCCCACTCAGCCGAAGACCTCCAACGGCTCATGACCCGCTTCAGCGAGGCCTCTCAGGCTTTCGGACTCACCATCAGCCTGAAGAAAACACAAGTCATGGGACAAGGAGTGGACTCCCCACCTGACATCGGCATCTCCGATTCCAAACTGGAAGTCGTTCACGACTTCGTGTACCTGGGCTCCACAATCTCTGACTCCCTCTCTCTTGATACGGAGCTAAACAAACGCATCGGTAAGGCATCTACTACCATGTCGAGACTGACAAAGAGAGTGTGGGCCAACAATAGGCTGACTGAGTATACTAAGATTCAGGTTTACAGAGCCTGTGTCCTGAGCACTCTCCTTTATGGCAGTGAGTCTTGGACACTCCGCGCCCGTCAGGAAAGACAGCTGAATGCCTTCCACATGCGCTGCCTTCGACACATCTTGGACATCACCTGGCAGGACAAGGTGACAAACAACAACGTCTTGGGGAGAGCAAGAATCACCAGCATGTACACAATGCTGAAACAGAGACGAATGCGCTGGCTCGGGCACGTTGTGCGAATGGGCGACGGCAGGATCCCCAAGGATCTCCTGTATGGAGAGTTGATGCAGGGAAAGCGTCCAACAGGCAAGCCCCAGCTACGGTACAAAGACGTATGCAAGAGGGACCTGAAAGCCATGGACGTCGATCTTGCTATATGGGAGACACTGGCTGCAGACCGTTCAGCCTGGAGGCAGTCTGTTCAAAGAGGTCTCTCCAAGTTCGAGGAGTCACTTGCCAAGGAATCGGAGGCAAAGAGACAGAGAAGGAAAGCCAGTAGCCAGGAAGACAGACCAGAATCGGACTTCATTTGTGATCGGTGTGGGATGGACTGCCACTCTCGGATTGGCCTCATCAGTCACACCAGACGCTGCACCAGGATTGACAACCAGAGCGCAACTCCATAGTCTCCCGAGACTGAAGGATGCCTACTATATATATATATATATATTGTGACGATGTTCCCCCCCCCCCCTTCTATTTCTCCCACGCCTGCTGTAAGAGTCATGTCCGCTTTCCCGAGCGTTCTCTATGTTGCGGGCCTCAGTTTGACATATGTGGGAGAGTATAGTGTTCTCGCAGAGCCGAGAAATTCGTGAAAGTAGAGTATTTTGGCCTGTGGGATAGGCCCTTTAGGAAGCCAATATGGCGCTGGATACTCTGTTCTCCCGCCAAAACTGTGTGACGTCAGTGTCACCAGATTGGTCACCGTCAGCGACGTGGCACTGGGAGCCAATGAAAAGCTCCCTTGGCAAATGTGACGTCACATAGGCAGGGGGGTCCAGCCATAGCGACGCGTTGGCGCCATCAGTATCACACGACACGTCCGCGAGGCAAGACGTGCGACCGGTTATCCTGTCAGAGTGACGGATTACCCGAGCTCCGGTGGATATAAGCGTCTCCTGTTGTCAGCACGCACTCTGAGAGGTCTTCCTTCATCCCAGGTGTGGACCAAATAAGGAATTGACGGAATATTGAGCAACAAGTGCTCCGGGACAGGTGCGTTGCAAGAAGTGGACCGGGCATTGACGTGTGTGACGTCCTTGGCAGTTCACCAGTTTAGGAGGCAGCTTAGCGGCTGGGCCATTCCACCGTGAGGGAACCTAGTTGACCGACTTGTCAACTAGGTTGGACGTGTGATCGACGGTCCTGTCAAGTTTGACAGTAAGACGACAATCCCGTGGAACCTTACGAGTCACCAAATGTATGCAAGCATGTCGAGAAGTCTTCCTTCATCCCAAGTACGTGGACCGACGAGGGAATAGACAGTATATTGAGCTTCAAGTGCTCTAGAGTCGGGTGCTGTGCAGGTGGAGCTTAAGCAGTATCGTCTGGGACGTCTGATAACTTCACAGTGACATCGTAGTGATGGGGCCAGTTCCACTGGGAGTACAGTGACAAGGAACTAATTGGGAATCCGTACGAATACCGCCGAGACGTAGGCTGGCTGCCGTAGTTGGGAGGAAAGTTGACGGCCAGGAGACCGACTCCAACCCTGCAAGGCGTGGAGGAGGAGCACAGACCTGCAGTGTACAGAAGCGGCGAGACGCGATCATCCTGGGACGTTGGCTTGTGTTTCTGGAGGGTGTATGAGGCGAGAGCCTGGGCCAGGAGCTGCAACTCAACTCTCATCATAGGATAGGTGAAGTAGGTGTTTACAGTTACCCTCCCAATTCCCCTTTAGTTAGCTATATATATACTTGTCAGAGTATTTTTCATGTAGTGAGCAAGTCTCACCTGGATCTATGTCACAGAGGGCACAGTGTGCATAGTGAGGCTATGCAGAGCACTCACAGTATTCATATATATATATATATATATATATATATATATATATATATATATATATATATATATATATATATATGTGGTGTGTGCAAGCACCAGGGTTTACTAAAGAATTTGCTGTGACTAGAATTTATTTCCTGTGATTATTATATATAATACTAGTGAACCAGTTATTGGTGTTAGGCTATGAGCCCAGTCTTTATATAAATATTACTATTGATCTCTATGATTTATATATGTATATGCCTGTGTATTGATTAATGATTTATCTATGTACGTGCCTGTGTATTGGATAATTTCATATAGGTGAAGTGATTACTTGTGATATCGCCTTATAAGAGGAATTATAGATTCAAAGAACAGTACAGTGATTAAGTGCGTTCATAGTAAATGTTATCAAGAGCAGTGTAGCTTCTTGGTACAGCGAAAAATCACTTTGAATGCAGTGAGAATAAGTTATTGATCGTGGGACCAGTGAGGTGGTGTATCGCGTCCTATTGGAATCATAAATATGTCATGTAAATGGTAAATATAGTGGTTCGCGAAAAGTTAAAGAAACGGGGTGCGCGGCGCCAGAGAAAACAAGCAATAATCATTCTCACGAGCACTAGGGTGCGGATCAGCTGATATTTGACAGGTGACATTAGGGGTGGAAGTGTGTTGCCATATCGGTGTGCTCCAAATTATCTGCTGAGGAGAGAGCAGCTGTTGTACTTGTCCCTGATGTGTTTACTGATGCATAAATATCTTGTTGTTTTTAAGTAAAATACCAAAACTCCTTGGTGTTTATATCATCCCCTCCATATACCTTGTGACTGCGAAAAGGATAAGAAGACAGAGTGACAGAAATAATTACTTGCCTGATACCAAACTAATCGAGCTTGCTCTTGCCACAATTACCACAATTACGCAACACCACTGTAGTGTTACTGGACACCTAAAAACACCAGTTGGCGACCTTGAAGGTAGTGTAAGAGTCCTTGTCGGGGCGGGCACACAAATTGAGGGAACAATCTGTGTCTCCACTCACTCTTCGACCTGAGGCCGGTTGAGAGATCGGCTGGGGGTACTCTCCTGGGCGTACAGTGGCGCCGAGAGGATCGAGGGAAGACCCGTAGGACAACGGTGAGTAACGGCTATCGTCAGAACAACCGCTTTGAGAGGATTCACGGATAAAGTCCTTGCATACAGTTGCTCACCCAAAGTGAACCCCGACATTGGCGACCTTGTCAGGATTACGAACAAGATAAAGGTTGTAATTGTGATACATCGTTTGAGGTATTAGATATCAGGCCTAGGTTATCACTCATCACTCATGGTCACAAGATGGAGGATGATAAAGTAACGAGTTTTATTGACACAAGAGAGGAGTAAGTGCTGGAGGAGTGCACCAGGGCTCAGATGCAAACGATCACCGACCACTTTGGGATCAAGTTGAGAGCTTCCAAAGTGGGAGAAAGAAGACTCGAGATCATGGCACAGCTCAGGGCACGTGATGAAGCCTTCGGAGAGGAACGACCACAGACACCTGTCGGTGTGGGAGAGAACTTGAGCGTCGGTGGGAGCAGTAGGGGATCCAGCGGCAGCGGGTGCAGCGTTAAGTTGGAGATAATGAAGCTGCAGCTAGAAGCACAGCTGTGCAGGGAAAAAAAAGAAGCACAGCTGCGCAAGGAAGAGCGTGAACGAGAGGCACAGCTGCAATGAGAAGAAAGAGAAGCACAGTTGAAGCGTGAGGAAGCAGAACGAGAAGCTCAGCTGAAGCGCGAGGAAGCAGAACGAGAGGCACAACTGCGCAAGGAAGAGCATGGGGCACAGCTGAGACAAGTAGAGCGCGAGCACGAAGCTAGGATGAAGCAGCTGGAGGTTGAGCTGAGGCGAGCTGAGCTAGAACTAGCTCCACCTGTCCCATCACAGCAAGAAGACCGCCGAGTGAGAGAGAGGGAGTTGCCAGTCTTCGTGCCTAATGAGGCTGAGGGATTCTTCGATCACTTTGAAAAGGTCGCTACTTTGAAGAAGTGGCCGAGGGCAGAGTGGGCGGAGCTAGTTCAGGGAAGGCTCACTGGTGAAGCTCGTGAAGCCTACAATATGCTCGACCTCCAAGAATGTACCAACTACGATGCAGTAGAAAGGGCCGTGCTCCATTCGTTCAAGCTGACGCCGGAATGCTACAGGAAGAGGTTCAGAGAATGTACCTGTTCGCCAGGGAAATCATATGCGGAGACGGCGAGGGACATGGAGAGGAAATTCCTAAAATGGCTGGAGTCGGAAGGAGCAAGGTCGGCTGAAGAAGTCAAGGGGCTAATGGTCATGGAAAAGTTCATGTCCGTTCTCTCTCCCAAGATTAGGGTGAGAGTAAAGGAAGCGGACATCAAGGACCTGAGAGCCGCAGCCGATCGAGCTGACATGCTGGAAGAAGCCTTACGACCACATCGAGAGGGACAACACCGACCGCCCGCATTCTCCGGTTATGGGAGAAATAATAGAAGGTCGGACGGATGGAGGACGGGAGCGAGTTCTCCCAAGTCCTACCCCTCGAGTGGAGACGGCAGAGGATCGAGGAGTGCTGTGGAGCCGTCAAAGAGGTTCCCTACGGAGAGCTCAGGAGCTATGGTTATTGTTACGACAGAAGATGATGAGAAGGAGTCGTTGGAAGGCGCAAGGGAAGTCCGTGGAAGAAGAAGGATCCGCTGCTACAACTGCGGAATACTCGGACATGTCGCACGTGAATGTAGACGTCCTAAGCAGTGGGGTTACGTTGCTTTTGTGCGAGTAGAGGACCAGTTAGCCGAAGGAGTGTGAGATGGACCCGTACTTGAGGAGAAAAAGGCTAACCCATTCGTGCGTGAGGGAACTGTAAGGATGGGGGACGCAGACCCCATCCTGGTGAAGATGTTAAGAGACACTGGGGCGGAATTTACCCTGGTGAGCGAAACCCTGTTCCCCGAGGGTCACGGGAGAACCAGAGTGGGAGTGGCAAGTGTGACCACTGTGGGAGGCCCGGTGCAGATGCCCCTACACCGGGTAACCCTGAGTTCAGATTATGGATGCCAAACCCTAGTAGTGGGGGTCTGTGCGATGATGCCCAAGATGGAGGCACAGGTCATCTTGGGAAATGACGCATGTGGAGGACGTGTCCTCCCGAACCTCGTGAAGAACGAGGAGTGCTGGGAGCACTACGAGAAGAAAGGCGGAGTGTTCGACGCCTGTTGGGACGAGAAAGGAATCACCATGGAGGCGTTCCCTGTTTGTGCCGTAGTTCCGAGGCTGTGCGAAGGACAAGGAGGGCATGGATCTGATAAGGCCGACGAGGAGACGTCCGACGGCCTGGAAAACATCACCTCTTCAGGGAACCCGGAGAGCGAGTGGAGGGCGAAGGCAGCCCAGATGGTGAGGTACAGATGACCCTCACCGGTTCTCCTGGGGTGGACCGCACTCGTCTCGAGGAGCTGCAGCAGGCAGAATTCCCCAAGTTGATTTGTAAGGCAAAAGGAGGACGTGTTGGTCCCGAGAGGGCCACTCATTTCAACAGACAAGACAGCATGTTAATAAGACAGTGTAAACCTGTAAGGATGGAGGTCGGAAAAGCTTCTCCAGGTACGAGAAACCGGGTAGTGTTGCCAGCCGAGTGCAGAGCAGCAGTGTTGGGTCCGTCGCACGCCGTTGACTCTGCGGGTCGCCTAGGGGTGACCACGATGCGACGTTCGACGTCGAGAGGAGTGGCCGGGCAACTACAACGATTATTCTCTTGGGTGAGAAGGCACAGGGAAACTCAGACTGACAGTGTAAATATATTCCAGTCTGAGTGTTTCAGACGAACATTGACGAGTTGGGGAGTGATGCGGATTCGGTCGTCGCCCTACCGATCGCAGTCGAAGGGGGCGATCGGAAGATTCCACCCCACCTCGAAGACGGTTCTGAGAATGTTCTGCGTTGAGCAGGAAGATGAGTGGGAATAGACAGTGGGCCCTGTTTTGTTGGCCATTCGCAACGCAGTGGCAGAACCGTTGGACTTCTCACCGTTCCAGCTGGTGAACGGACACGAGGTGTGGAGTCCTCGGTCCGTGATAGAAAAGTGGTGGGCGCCAAGGATGACCTTGGAAACGGTCAACAGACACATGAGGAGTGTCTCACATTGGCGGCTGGAGTACTGGCTGGAAGTCGAGCTTTTCAGTGGGCAGGACCACGTAGTCGCAGATGCGTTGTCCCGCTTACACTAACCAGACATGACTCTTATTTTAAGGGGAGGGGTATGTGACGGTGTCCCCCCCCCCTTCTATTTCTCCCACGCCTGCTGTAAGAGTCATGTCCGCTTTGCCCGAGCGTTCTCTATGTTGCGGACCTCAGTTTGACATATGTGGGAGAGTATAGTGTTCTCACAGAGCCGAAAAATTCGTGAAAGTAGAGTATTTTGGCCTGTGGGATAGGCCCTTTAGGAAGCCAATATGGCGCTGGCTACTCTGTTCTCCTGCCAAAACTGTGTGACGTCAGTGTCACCAGATTGGTCACCGTCAGCGACGTGGCACTGGGAGCCAATGAAAACCTCCCTTGGCAAATGTGACGTCACATAGGCAGGGGGGGGGGGTCCAGCCGTAGTGACGCCTTGGCGCCATCAGTATCACACGACACGTCCGCGAGGCAAGACGTGCGACCGGTCATCCTGTCAGAGTGACGGATTACCCGAGCTCCGGTGGATATAAGCGTCTCCTGTTGTCAGCACGCTCTCTGAGAGGTCTTCCTTCATCCCAGGTGTGGACCAAATAAGGAATTGACGGAATATTAGCAACAAGTGCTCCGGGACAGGTGCATTGCAAGAAGTGGACCGGGCATTGACGTGTGTGACGTCCTTGGCAGTTCACCAGTTAGGAGGCAGCTTAGCGGCTGGGCCATTCCACCGTGAGGGAACCTAGTTGACCAACTTGTCAACTAGGTTGGACGTGTGATCGACGGTCCTGTCAAATTTGACAGTAAGACGACAATCCCGTGGAACCTTACGAGTCACCAGATGTATGCAAGCATGTCGAGAAGTCTTCCTTCATCCCAAGTACGTGGACCGACGAGGGAATAGACGGTACATTGAGCTTCAAGTGCTCTAGAGTCGGGTGCTGTGCAGGTGGAGCTTAAGCAGTATCGTCTGGGACGTCTGATAACTTCACAGTGACATCGTAGTGGTGGGGCCAGTTCCACTGGGAGTACAGTGACAAGGAACTAATTGGGAATCCGTACGAATGCCGCCGAGACGTAGGCTGGCTGCCGTAGTTGGGAGGAAAGTTGATGGCCAGGAGACCGACTCCAACCCTGCAAGGCGTGGAGGAGGAGCACGGACCTGCAGTGTACAGAAGCGGCGAGACACGATCATCCTGGGACGTTGGCTTGTGTTTCTGGAGGGTGTATGAGGCGAGAGCCTGGGCCAGGAGCTGCAACTCAACTCTCATCATAGGATAGGTGAAGTAGGTGTTTACAGTTACCCTCCCAATTCCCCTTTAGTTAGCTATATATATATTTGCCAGAGTATTTTTCATGTAGTGAGCAAGTCTCACCTGGATCTATGTCACAGAGGGCACAGTGTGCGTAGTGAGGCTATACAGAGCACTCACAGTATTCATTATATATATATATATATGTGGTGTGTGCAAGCACCAGGATTTACTAAAGAATTTGCTGTGACTAGAATTATTTCCTGTGATTATTATATATATACTAGTGAACCAGTTATTGGTGTTAGGCTATGAGCCCAGTCTTTATATAAATATTACTATTGATCTCTATGATTTATATATATATATGCCTGTGTATTGATTAATGATTTATCTATGTACGTGCCTGTGTATTGGATAATTTCATATAGGTGAAGTGATTACTTGTGATATCGCCTTATAAGAGGAATTATAGATTCAAAGAACAGTACAGTGATTAAGTGCGTTCATAGTAAATGTTGTCAAGAGCAGTGTAGCTTCTTGGTACAGCGAAAAATCACTTTGAATGCAGTGAGAATAAGTTATTGATCGTGGACCAGTGAGGTGGTGTATCGCGTCCTATTGGAATCATAAATATCATGTGAATGGTAAATATAGTGGTTCGCGAAAAGTTAAAGAAACGGGGCGCGCGGGCCAGAGAAAAACAAGCAATAATCATTCTCACGAGTACTAGGGCGCGGATCAGCTGATATTTGACAGGTGACGTTAGGGGTGGAAGTGTGTTGCCCTATCGGTGTGCTCCAGATTATCTGCTGAGGAGGAGAGAGCAGCTGTTGTACTTGTTTCTGATGTGTTTATTGATGCATAATATCTCGTTGTTTTTAAGTAAAATACCAAAACTCCTTGGTGTTATATCATCCCCTCCATATACTTGTGATGCGAAAAAGGATAAGAAGACAGAGTGACAGAAATAATTACTTGCCTGATACCAAACTAATCGAGCTTGCTCTTGCCACAATTACCACAATTACGCAACACACTGTAGTGTTACTGGACACTAAAAACACCAGTTGGCGACCTGAAGGCAGTGTAAGAGTCCTTGTCGGGGCGGGCACACAAATTGAGGGAACAATCTGGTCTCCACTCACTCTACGACCTGAGGCCGGTTGAGAGATCGACTGGGGTANGCATCGTCAGCAAACATTGAGAGGATGAGTCTATACCCTATGGGAGATCATTAAGTATATCAGAAAGAATTTTTTCAGTGTCAGAGTAGTTAACAGATGGAATGCATTAGGCAGTGATGTGGTGGAGACAATTCCATACACAGTTTCAAATGAAGATATGATAGAGCCCAGTAGGCTCAGGAATCCGTACACCAGTTGCTTGACAGATGAGAGGTGGAACCAAAGAGCCAGAGCTCAACCCCCGAAAGCACAACTAGGTGAGTAAACACACACACAAACGCACAAACACACACAAACGCGGGACCAAAAGGACGGGACAGTACGTGAGAAGCGAGACGAAAGGGCCGAAACTCAGCCACCACGATGCTGAGTGGTGCAAAATATAGGGCCCTGTGTGGTGTGTGTGTGTGTATTCACCTAGTTTTAGTCACCTAGTTGTGAATACAACTAAGTGAATATGTGTGTGAATATGATGTGAATATGTACACACAGGTGTTTGAGTGTGTGTGTGTTGTTGTGTGTATGTGTATGTGTGTGTGTGTGTATTCACCTAGTTGTATTCACCTAGTTGTGCTTGTGTGGGTTGAGCTCTGTTCTTTCGGCCCGCCTCTCAACTGTCAATCAACTGTTTCTACTGCTACTATTTTTTCCCCAACACCACACACACACAACACCACACACACACACAACACACCACACCACACACACCACACACACAACACACACACACACACACACACACACACACACACACATGCGCTTCAGGTGACCTGAAGTGTCCGTGTGGTTGACAAATGGAATGCATTAGGAAGTAATGTGGTGGAGGCTGACTCCATACACAGTTTCAAGTGTAGATATGATAGAGCCCAATAGGCTCAGGAACCTGTACACCTGTTGATTGACGGTTCAGAGGCGGGACCAAAGAGCCAGAGCTCAATCCCCGCAAGCACAACTAGGTGAGTACAACTAGGTGAGTACACACACACACCAGAAAGCAGCCCGTGACAGCTGACTACCTTCCAGGTACCTATTTACTGCTAGGTAACAAGGACATAGGGTGAAAGAAACTCTGCCAATCGTTTGTCGCCGGCGCCCGGGATCGAACCCGGGACCACAGGATCACGTGTACAGCGTGCTCTCCGCTCGGCTGCGGCTCCTGTGTGTGTGTGTACTCACCTAGTTGTACTCACCTAGTTGTGCTTGCGGGGGTTGAGCTCTGGCTCTTTGGTCCCGCCTCTCAACCGTCAATCAACAGGTGTACAGTTTCCTGAGCCTAATGGGCTCTATCATATCTACACTTGAAACTGTGTATGGAGTCAGCCTCCACCACATCGCTTCCTAATGCATTCCATTTGTCAACCACTCTGACACTAAAAAAGTTCTTTCTAATATCTCTGTGGCTCATTTGGGCACTCAGTTTCCACCTGTGTCCCCTAGTGCGTGTGCCCCTTGTGTTAAACAGCCTGTCTTTATCAACCCTGTCGATTCCCCTGAGAATCTTGAATGTGGTGATCATGTCCCCCCTAACTCTTCTGTCTTCCAACGAAGTGAGGTTTAATTCCTGCAGTCGCTCCTCGTAGCTCATACCTCTCAGCTCGGGTACTAGTCTGGTGGCAAACCTTTGAACCTTTTCCAGTTTAGTCTTATGCTTGACTAGATAGGGACTCCATGCTGGAGCCGCATACTCCAGGATTGGTCTGACATATGTGGTATATAATGTTCTGAAAGATTCCTTACACAAGTTTCTAAAGGCCGTTCTTATGTTAGCCAACCTGGCATATGCTGCTGATGTTATCCTCTTGATATGAGCTTCAGGGGACAGGTCTGGCGTGATATCAACCCCCAGGTCTTTCTCTCTCTCTGACTCTTGAAGTATTTCATCTCCCAAATGATACCTTGTATCTGGTCTCCTGCTTCCTACCCCTATCTTCATTACATTACATTTGCTTGGGTTAAACTCTAACAGCCATTTGTTCGACCATTCCTGCAGCTTGTCCAGGTCTTCTTGAAGTCTCAAGCTGTCCTCCTCTGTCTTAATCCTTCTCATAATTTTGGCGTCGTCAGCAAACATTGAGAGGAATGAGTCTATACCCTCTGGGAGATCATTTACGTATATCAGAAACAGGATAGGTCCAAGTACAGAGCCCTGTGGGACTCCACTGGTGACTTCACGCCAGTCTGAGGTCTCACCCCTCACTGTAACTCTCTGCTTCCTATTGCTTAGGTACTCCCTTATCCACTGGAGCGCCCTACCTGTTACTCCTGCCTGTTTCTCCAGCTTATGCATCAACCTTTTATGGGGTACTGTGTCAAAGGCTTTCCGACAGTCCAAAAAAATGCAGTCCGCCCACCCTTCTCTTTCTTGCTTAATTCTTGTCACCTGATCGTAGAATTCTATCAAGCCTGTAAGGCAAGATTTACCCTCCCTGAACCCATGTTGATGGGTTGTCACGAAGTCTCTTCTCTCCAGATGTGTTACTAGGTTTTTTCTCACAATCTTCTCCATCACCTTGCATGGTATACAAGTTAAGGACACTGGCCTGTAGTTCAGTGCCTCTTGTCTGTCACCCTTTTTGTATATTGGTACTACATTAGCAGTCTTCCATATTTCTGGTAGGTCCCCCGTTTCCAGTGACTTACTATACACTATGGAGAGTGGTAAGCAAAGTGCTCCTGCACACTCTTTCAATACCCATGGCGAGATTCCATCCGGCCCAACAGCTTTTCTCACATCCAGCTCCAATAGGTGCTTTTTGACCTCATCTCTTGTAATTTCGAACCTATCCAAGGTCACCTGGTTTGCTGCCACCTCTCCCAGCGCCGTGATATCTCCCTGTTCTATTGTAAAGACCTCCTGGAACCTTTTGTTGAGTTCTTCACACACCTCTTTGTCATTCTCTGTGTACCTGTCCTCGCCCACCCTAAGTTTAATCACCTGTTCCTTCACTGTTGTCTTCCTCCTGATGTGACTGTGTAGTAGCTTTGGTTCAGTCTTGGCTTTATTAGCTATATCATTTTCATACCTTTTCTCAGCTGCTCTTCTCACACTGACATACTCGTTCCTGGTTCTCTGGTATCTCTCTCTACTTTCTGGTGTTCTGTTATTACGGAAGTTCCTCCATGCCCTTTTGTTCAGCTCCTTTGCTTTCATACATTCCCTATTAAACCACGGATTCTTCCTTTGCTTCTCTGTTTTTTCCTGTTGGGCTGAGACAAACCTGCTTACAGCCTCCTGACATTTTTGGGTGACATAGTCCATCATGTCTTGTACGGACTTGGTTCCGAGTTCTGTGTCCCAATGTATATCCCATAGGAATTTATTCATCTCCTCATAGTTTCCCTTTCGGTACGCCAGCCCTTTGGTTCCCAGTTCTTTTTTGGGGGTGATAATTCCTAGCTCAACCAGGTACTCAAAGCTTAATACACTATGATCACTCATTCCCAAGGGGAATGTGTGTGTGTGTGTGTGCGTGCGTGTGTGTGCGTGCGTGTGTGTGTGTGTGTGTGTAAAGTGTGAGTAAGTGAGTGAGAAATTCAACTATTAGACAATGGGAACTCAACCAGCAATACTTAAGAAGCTATTTACAGCTCACATTTCATAGAACGAAACTGTTGAGAAACACTGATCGAGACACCAATCTTACCAGAGGCAAGGCGACATGGGCGTAATAAGACCAGCAGGTCTGACGGGCATTCCAGTGGGTCAACGCAGTGGTGAACAACTTGTACCCCTTATTGCCTAGACGAGTGAAGCCGCTTGGATGATACGTCACTGTGGAAACAATACTTATAGTTGAACGTGTGAGCTTCAAGCTGTAAGGGGTGATGCTGCACACCTTGGCTGAGAAAACATTAACACGTAACCATCGTTATTATAAATGTTTACACATTTGAATAAAATTAATATTGACTAATCTGGAAGTAATTGTATTATACCCTAGTGAATGTTATATGTAATAGTAAATAAACCATGCCCAGATGAATGTTGTCTAGTGAGGACATTATTATGACCAGGTGAATCTGTCGTCCTATTCAAAGTAAAATGTGACCAGATGAATACCACTTTTAATCTCTATTAGGCGCAATATCTGCTTGTCTGTTTGTCTAAGGTTGGATTCGAGATGCATCTAGCTAGCTTCACAAACTTTGCTGGGTGAATGGTCAATGGTACAGAATAGACGCATTTTGGTTTAGGTTGGCTACACTGCTACACTTTAAAAAAATATTAGCTTCTAATTGAACCCCCAAATGAGAATTTCATAATTTCTGAAATGAAATCAGGGATGTAGTTTCCATATTGTCTAACATATTTGCGCCGTTTACCTGTGCATTTTCATGATTTACTTGTAAACGGTGAATGAATTCATTTTGGTTACCGTGAAGAAGATAGTAAGGAAGCTGGTTACAATGATGAGGATAGTGTGAGATTTTTCTCTACGCCTACCTCCCTTAGGAGGTGGACTACAAGTTTAAAGGCTGCTCTTGGCAGTTAAGCATGAGTCCAGTAGAAAAAGGAGAAGCGGGAGCAAACCGCCAGGCTTCCACCAGCAGGGGTGAAAACCTGTCCACATAGGCCGCTGGTTCCTCCTAGTTAAACATGACGTTAAAACCAATAAAGGGTAACCGACGGGTTCTCACAATCAAATTTTATATTTGATGTGGTGCTATGAATTGAAATTCGAATTCCCAAGAGCACAGCCGTCATATCAAAGATCAAAACAACAATATCAAATATATCAGAACATGGGTGTGGCACAGAATAGTTGAAGGTTGACATCAAAGACCGTTTAACGAAAACAAACAATTTATTAATACCAAGAGACTAGACTACTACATTATCGAGTTTACATTTACGTTAATGTCCATCCAGTGGCACTATACCCAACAGCTAACTAGCAACCCTTGCTGTGTGGCTGCATACTGAACTAACCTGAACACAGGTGTGCCCACTGACGACGCAATATTGCAAATCAAAGAAAAATATCACAGACTAAGTTACACTACAGCGAGTGATTTAATTAAGTTAAAGTCCATCCAGTGTCATTTGCAACACAGCTATTCAACAGCCCCTCGAGAAATGACAGCAGGCTCCATCCTGCTGACACTTCGGGCTGACAACATGAACTAACTGAACAAATGAAGTATCCACTGATGACACAAGCAAGCAATCAATAGTGACACGGCTTCAGGTGTCCAGCTACTCTAATCACAAGCTTAAGGTCCTCCTTACAAACAAGAGAGACCCCCGTAACTAGGCGGGTAGTCCAACAGTGACTCCCCCTATCACAACTAAAGTGAACAAAGTCAGGCAAGGTGGGATTCTGGGACACAGCTCCACACATCCCAAGTTACTTTACCCTCGTCACTAGACGATAACCAAAAGAAATTGCCTTAATCAATTACCACATTAATTATGTGAATAATGATGGAAATTGACTGATCACAGCAGTCAGCAACAAAGTACTACTTTAATCACAAACAATTGTCTCACGCTAGACAACAACATGATAGTACTCTACGTTAACACAAGTCATCTTGTCACAATAACTCAAACTCTTAAATTACATCACACTTGACTCCCTGCAAGTATTCAGTGAGTAATTCTTAATTAAGGTCAAACGGACCACTAATTACATCCCAATTGAGTTACGTTAACTAAGCCTACCCCAAGTGGGTGGCTTCTCAACAGCCTGTGTCATTAATTACTTTACTATGAGTGCTAATTACCCTAATTAACTTCGAGCAAATAATTAACTGTCACCAGGACTGATAATTAATCATACATAAATACGTCTCACTCCGCACTGCCTAAGCAGGTCTCAACAAACACGGTGAATTCACGGAAGAGGAGTTAATTACTAATTAACAATGAGTGCAACTTAATCCACTGTCACCAGACAGAATATGAATAATATAACGTATTATGCTAACCCCATGACCTCGCTTTACCGAGTCATCTGAGTCCTCAAGACTCCAGACGTTAATTACTCCACTAATTATCATGAGCCACTAATTGCCCTAACCCCGAAAGGTAATTAGTCTCGAGCAACTGACGTTAACACTATCACTGACAGACTCTGACAGATCCTCTCCCACTGCGTGAATTCATGATGAGAATGCTAATTACATAATTAGCTAGAGTGGTCAATTAGTTGTCACACGGACAATTAATTGCACCGGAAACGTACTCCAACAAGCTCAAGTTCAACACTGTTCTCCCATAACAGCCCTCACTCATTCAACAACAACAAATGTGCACCCCCCTTATCCAGTTAATTAACCCTAATTAACTCACTGAATCCTTAAGTCCCCAACACAGCTTAAAGAAACAAAGTAACCCAAATGTTACATAGGTCACACATATAATGGCATGCAAAACAGCAGAATAGCACCGCCCACATACGGTTGCGACTACTGCAACTCGTTAATTACTATGCCCACACAGTAATAACACACAGTTTTGCAACAACTCAAGGTATACCAATATTACTGCCCCCTCTAATCTTGCAAACGTTGCAAAAGATCGACCGATCCCGGTTGCTTCAGCAAGACAATTTACGTTAATATAAGGCACCGTCGCTCTACGCGGACAGCTGGCGCTAATTCTCCCATAATTAGGCAAATTAACTAATTGCTCGCTCTCATTAAGTGACTGAGAATTTCCCTGAATACTCAAAGGGTCCCTTTAAATCCTCAACACAGTTCCTAGGACAGTAATAACGTATACCTGATAACACTGCACAAACCTGCACATAATGATACCGTCAGCATGCCCCCCATGCTAATGACATCATTAGGTAATCAGTCAGCAATCACAACTACTGACTCACCACACAACACAATACAACCACATGCAAATCAACACATAGAAATGCCTTACATAATCAATGCAAATTAATCACCAGGACAATATACAGACCTCAGGATGTCCACTAATAACCCTGCCCCACCGGCCTGCTTAATTAACTCTAACCTGGCCTAATTACACCTGCGGTACCATGGCACTAACCAAGGCTGAACGATTATATAGAATCGACAGACTGGATCATTTATATGATGACTTTTCTACACTGCAAACTCGAGTCAGTCTACACACAACAATATATCTACAGATAGATATATATGACTACATGCGTGGTATTTGACAATCTCCCTCCAGGTACTGCCCCTCAGTCACCTGGGCGTGCTACTGACAGGTGTCTCTCAGCTGCTTCCCTACCCTGGCCGGGCTATGCACGCTTTTACTTTACCCATATTTCCACTAATACTGAGACACTGTTACACTCTGTTCAAGTACTCACATTTTCCTCTTTTCCCAGGTCACTATCTCCAGGTTGTCAACACTTAGCTTGCTCCTCGTGCGTCGACAAGATGTGGCCCTAGGCTGTCCTGGGAAAGTGGCCAAGGGGGTGGCCAAAGGTGGTGGCCAAACATGTGGCCCTAAGGAGGGTAGCCACGGGTGGCACATGACGTCACAGCACCCCTCCCCCCACCGGGCTGCTCGCGCGCGGGGTGGGGTGGATGGCTGGGCGGGCGTGACGCACGCACGTGGGCCTGGGGGTGGGGTGGCCGCGGAGCATACACACATGGATGGGGAATGACTAACAACCCCATCATGCTAGAGCATGACTCGCTCTTACACTGGGGTGACAAGGGTGACACTGGCCGGCGTCCCCACCACATGGACGACGTCGGGCGGAATTCAAAGTACAACAGGGGCCTGTAATATCACCATAATCACACTAGGAGGCCCTGCCCATTATTCCACCCAATTGTCCATGAACATACAGGATAATCTGAGCCACCTGCTACCCCATGGGGCTCTGGTAGCTGCCCCATGGGTGATCACTGTCTCTGAGGCTGTCCTGCATTTATCAGTCCCAGTTTCACGCGAATTTGGGCTTTGACACACCCAGGGTAGCTGGAGTGCCATGCAAGATGAGTAAACTGAACGACAGGCGCGATAACGGTGGTGGGGGTGGCAGGCCCGCCACCCCGACCTAGACACTGCTTACACCCTGGCTGCCCAATTCAAACTAAACTCTTGGCAGGCTAGAGAGACTCACATCCCCATATCCCCCCCCCTACCTTGCTTGACCAATCAGCAGGAAGCCGGCACGACTCCAGGTGCCGCTTCCAATCACAGTCTTTGGCGCCAAAACTCTGCCTAAGGGTAGGAGTGCCTAAGCCAATCATAAGCGCCGCTCGCCTGGTGGCGTGGCGTGACGTCACAGGGAGGGGCAGGCCTAAACAGCGCTCAACGTCTCCCTTGGTGGGGGGGGGGGGAGGCAGCGTACCCCCACTGCCCCTCTCCCCTCCAATCTCTAACGGTTCTTGAGTCAAACCACCTCACACCTTCACTTACAACCTCACTGTTTCACAGAACAGGAAAATTTCTGTAATTCTCTCTACAGAGCCATCACAGACCTCTAATTAGTTTTAACTGACAGCATTTAACATAAGCTTTCATATGACACCCAACAAGTATATGTAAATTTGAAAGCTTCAGTTTCTAGAGTCCCTAGAGCGACTAGCCTATTCTAGAAACTAGGAAAACTAGCTGAGGAGATTCTACATCTCCTCACAGATAGTGTGTAGTGAAGATAGTAATATTGAGGAGGATAGCATACACATTGAAGACAGTATGCAGTGAAGAAGCAAGATGGGGGAAGAGGTGGGACAGAGGAAGATGAGGGAAAAGGGAAAACAATGGGGTTTCACCCTATTCACAAACATTAATGGAGAATGGGGACAAGAGGATGATGATATGAGAGTGACGGATAAAATGGGAGGATGAGTAGGGGGAAGGAAAGGAAAGGGATAGATAGGGTAAAATGGTGGAAGAACATGAAGGGATGGGTGCGAAAGGAAAGTGGGGAAGAGGTGGGGAGAGAGGGGGGGGAGAAGAAGAAGAAGAAGAAGAAGAGGAAGTAGAGGAGGAGAGAGGTGAAAATAAGGAGATACGATGAAGAGTATTTGAAATTAGGAGAATGAAAGGAATAGGGGGAATGGAAGCAGGTAAGATACAGATACAGGCCTAGGCACTGCTGGATACCCATTCTGGTATATATCTGTATCTATAAGAGAACATCTGATTGTCTGTTCGTCTGTCGCTCCATGGATGGAGGCCAGATGCTTGGGGCTAGCCTCCTCTATTTTTGCCGGGGAATGATCTGGTATACGGGACGGACATTAGCTGGTCGGGGTCACCAGAAATCAAGAAAAACAGCCAAATTCCGACAAGCACTGACTCCCACGACTGATTTTAGAACTGCCCTCCAGCTATGTCTGACGAAATATTTGAAGAATATAATTTAACAAATAAATTTTCTTACATAATTGTAATGTGCTAGAAAATAAATAAAAATTTTATAGTCATCATACTCTGCCCATTGTAGCATAAAAACAGAATATCCTCCCAAATCTTCAAAGGATTTCTCAAAGCTAAAAAGAAACTATTATATTTTTGTAATGTTTCACACTGATTGGTTCCTTCCACTGGCAGACTACCAGCACACTAATGGCATATCATTTAATTGTTTTATAAGAGTGAGACACGGACAGAGACAGGGAGATGGAAAAAACAGAGGCAGACCAAGACAGGCAGACATATATAGAAAAATAAACACAGAATAAGACAGAGAACGACACACAAACATTTAAAGAGGCATTCAGAAAGAAAGACAGAGATAGAAATAGGCCGGTAGAGAGACTACGTCGAACAGTTCAAAGAGATTGTAAGACTGACAGAAAAACACAGACACAGACAGAGAATTACATATTGATAGACAAATGCAGACACTGAGAAAGAAAGAAACAAAGATAGAGAGTAAGCCCTCATGGGTTAAGAGGAGCTAATCTACTCAATTAGTAATCGTCAAAGGAGAACAATTCCGAAGCCACTCAATTGGTGCAAGAATTCAACAAGGTAGTGTGCTTGGCCCTCTGCTGTGGAATATCTATTGCAACTATCAACTTCATCTTATTCTTGAAGCTGAAGCCTATCCTTATGACTACATTGACGTTCACATACAGAAGGGAAGGAATGCAAGCCGCTACAAGAAACATTAATCACCAACTCTCAGCAATTTCTACCTCGGGTAGGAGATGGTAGGTCACATTTATAGCAGAGAAAACACAAGTGATTATGATAACTAGACAAGTCGGGCAGGCTTGCAAATAGGTGGCAAAACCCTAGAGTTCACAGATGAAATTGACATTTTGGAAATTAGGTTCAACTCTTCGATGACAATGAAGAGCCACGTGCTTAACCTAGTCCAAAAAGCAGCCGGAAAACCTACAGCACTACTGCGCATCACATCTTCTTGTTAGCTGAGGCTGCAAAACCTTGTTGGAAGCACAAGTTTACTCTCATCTTGAGAATGCAACCTTTCCTTGATCGTCTGCTCCCCATCATTCATCAGACTTTTGGACAAAGTGGATAGTGTGAGGAGTGTAATGTATATAGTGGAGAGTGCACACCGCCATTTTAGCTCCTCACTGAATGTTCAGGTAGAGTGCACCAAGGCTAGTTTCGTTATTATGAAACGTAGGTATGACTTGTCGGGTATCTGGAGACAGCGTATGTTATCAGCTGTCATTTTACACTGAATGAATTTAACATTCATTCAGCTGGCATTTACAGTAAGGAAGATATAGCCAGTGTAATGTATATTGCAGAAGAAACTCTAAAGATACAAATATCCAGTTGTAGAGTGGAGTGGTAGTGAGAGAGCCTGTGGTCAGCAGGCCAAGACCCTCCAACCTTCTTGTTAAATCCAGGCCTATCTTGGTTATCTTGAGATGATTTCGGGGCTTAGCGTCCCCACGGCACGGTCCTCGACCAGGCCTCATTTTTGTTACACCCTCCCCCCTCCCAGGAAGCAGCCCATAGCAGCTGTCTAACTCCCAGGTACCTATTTAGTTCTGGGTAACAGGAGCATCAGGGTGAAAGAAACATTTTGCCCATTTGTCTCCACCTCCATCAGGGATTAAACCCGGAACCTCCGGACTACGAATCCGAAGTGCCGTCCACCCAGCTGTCAAGCCTCCTTCAAGTGATGTCACGAGACACCACATTACCCAAGGAAGACTTCTGGTTGGTCGTGGCACCTCCCAGTAAACACAAAACGTTTGTGGACGTTTGCAAAGGATACCACAAAGGTAACTTTGTAACTAATGACATAAATACGTATTTCTGACATCCTTAAAACCATTAGAGATAACTAAAAACATATTCTTGAGACAATTTTTTGTTTATATTTATGTAAAAATTTAAAAATAATAGTGAATGTTATGGAATAATAATGTTTTCATGCTTTATATTTAAGAATAAAAAAAATTCAGCCAACATTTTGTTTTTTTTGTTTAATTTATGTAAACCTATCCAATTTACGTTCTTATAACATAAATATAACATTTATATGACGTCAATATAATGTTTATTTACACGCCATCATTATGTTATTATGATGTTATATTAACGTATAATTCCTGTATGAAAACCAGAATATTATAATGAACTTTATGTTTTAACCTTGTAAATTTATCATAAAACTTGGAATAAGACGGTAAACATGCTTTACTTATGAAAATATAGAAACAAATCAACAAAAACATTTTAACATAAAAAACATAAACATAACATAAATTAACTGGCTTCATGGGAGTTAATTGGAACTCTGTAATATTGCATACACGAACCTTGAGGTACAAACACAATGTATTTACCCATGCAGTTCTTTCCTAAATCTATTTTTTTCAAATTTTTACACTTTGTTTCGAGTTCTGTCTTGTGTTGTTACTTTTAATATGCCTATTAATGTCCCCTTTGTTATGTCCATTCATCCTATTGTACACCTCTACCATATGTCACTCCTAATTTTTCGCCTTTCTAGAAAACGTAATTTAAGCTTTGACAATCTTTTTCATGTGACAGGTTTCTAATTAGCACTTTCGCCCACTAATGGCAAAGTAAGCAGTCAAACTTTTAGCTAAAATTTGCTAAAATGCTAAAATTTGGTAAAATGCTAAAATTTGCTAAATTTTAGCAAATAGAATTTGCTAAAATTCAGGTTTTCATCCGATTTTGGGGGACTGAATTTAAACTGTGCGCCAACGTCATCCCGCTTTGAACTACTGAAGAACAAAGGTTACCATTCATATATGGATACCTATTATAAGTCGGTTTGAAAGAGTGAATTGCTGCTTGAAGATTGGGTATACACCTGTGGTACTGTCAGATTGCAGTGTGGTGAACCTTAAACCCTTCAGATCCAAGCAAAGGGTAAAATGTCAGTAGATATAATTGCAAACACATTGATACCAAAATGAAAGACTTATGACGAGAATTGAGGTAACCAAAGTGAAAAGACTGTACACATTACATTGCTCATGAGCGCTCCCGGGGTAACTTTCTCTCTCTTTCTCTGTTTTGTACGGGTGGTACGCAGTGCTTTTGGAGTTTATATGCATTTAAACCTGTAGAGAATTCTATTGCGAACACATTGATACCAAATTGAGAAACTTAGGACGAGAATTGAAGTGACAAAGCTTAAAAGATTATTCACTTTTCAGTAGTACCAAGCTCTCTAATGGAAGGCCTGGCATGGCGCTCTCTTCCGGGTAATGAGATCTGCTTTCATCACGTCGGCGGGTAGAGTGCGCTGCTGTTTTGACATTTTATGCATATACTCCCCTTGGGAATTCTATTGCGAACACATTGATACCAAAATGAAAGACCTAGGACGACAATTGAGGTGAACAAAGTGAAAAGAGTGTATGCATTTTATGACTCTTGCACGCTTCCGGGTAACACGCTCTCACTTTATCTGTTTGTTTGCGGGTGGTAATACGAGCTTTTGGAGTTTATATGCCTTTAGTCCTGCAGAGAATTTTATTTCGAACACAATGATATCAAATTGAAAAACCTAGGACGAGAATTAAGGTGATAAAGTTGAAAAGAGTATACACTTTTCAGTATTACTGCGCACTACCGCAGAACGTCCAAAACCACTGGAGATAGTGGAGGGCTCGCTCGCCCAAAATGTGGAAGTGTTATGGGGGATTAAATTTGTTATCCTACGCTGGACGCATTCTAGTGAATTTATATCCATTCTATAATACGGCGACCAAAAGTGAAGTGCATATATATATCTAAATGGGGCTTAACCAGAGCAAGATATAGCTGAAGAACAACAGATGTCTAATTATTACTAATGTTCTGTACATAAATCCCAGTGTTCTGTTTGCCTTATTACGAACATTTAGGTATTGATTTTTGGGTTTTAAATTCTTACTTATCATAACTCCCAGAACCCTTTCGTAATTCGATTTTGCAATCTCAGCACCATGCATCTAGCTTATATCTTGTAACTCTATCATCATTACCTATCCTCTAAACCTTACATTTTTCAGCATTAAACTGCATCCCCCAATTTTTTTACCATTTCAGTACCCTATTTAGATCATCTTGAAGTGATAGTGAGTCTTTTTCCGTGTTCAATACCCTCTCAATTTTTGTATCATCGGCAAATTTGTAAATATTGCTGTTCAAACCTGAATCTAAATAATTTATATAAATCATGAATAACAGAGGTCACAGAACAGAGCCTTGGGGCACTCCACTTACATTTTCCCACTCTGACTTAACCCTATTGATTCTAATCTTTGTTTCCTTTGGTATAGCCGTGCCCTAATCCAGCTTAATATAGAATCCCCCAATACAGCGAGCCTCTATCTTTGTAATCAGTCTTTTATGAGGAACTGTATCAAAAGCTTATATTATGAGTGCGGAGTCCGTATAAACAACTGGGCCTCTACCCTTTTCAGACTGAACTATTTGCCTTGCTTTTTGCACTGAAATGTGTACAAGTCGCTAAACTTGATACATTAATTGTAACTCTTTTAACATCCCTAATTACTTTCAACTCTTTAAGACATAGCTGGTATTTATTAATTGAAGCGTTAGGAACAAGACACCTGGTGTTGTTCTTCAGCTATATCTTGCTCTGGTTAGGCCCCATTTAGATTATGTAGTTCAGTTTTAGTCGCCATACTATAGAATGTATATAAATTCACTTGAACGTGTCCAGCGTAGGATGACAAAATTAATTCCCCAAATTAGAAACCTCTCATATGAAGAGAGATTGACAAAGCTTAAATTGCATTCAATGGAAAGGCGAAGAGTTGGGGGGGGGTGACATTATAGAGGTTAAAAGTGGATGAATGAACATAACAAAGGGGATGTAATAGGGTATTAAAAGTATCAACATAAGACAGAACACGAAACAATAGGTATAAATTAGACAAGTTTAGATTTAGGAAAGATGTGGGTAAATACTGGTTCGGTAACAGAGTTGAAGATTTGTGGAACCAATTACCACGTAACCACTGGAACCAATACCACGTAAACGAGGGATCCCACCTCCACGTGGTGGAGGTGGGATCCCTCGTTTATTTTAAACGACGGTGGACATATATGAGTGGGATTGAGTGGTTATAAATAGGAGTTGCCTCGTAAGGGCCAATAGGCCTTCTGCTGTTACCTTTGTTCTTATGTTTCTAATTGTCAAAATGATGTACCTTGCATACATCGGATCTTCAGTGGATTATGTTACACCTCTGTTGCTTTAATGCCTGAAAGAAAGATTGGAAGGCTTGAAAAATTGCAGAACGAAGCCTTGAAGATAATCCTTAGGTGCCCTCGTACCACAAAGATACTTAACATGATGAAGGAACTTAATATTCCGAGCGTTGTTTATCGTGTTACTGAAATTTACTGTCAAATTGGTATAAAAATGCTTAGGCTAGCTCATCCTAACCCTTGCACAGAAGCCATCGAGAATTTCTTTATTGAATGTAAGTATTGCTTCAAATGGATAATAAAACTGGAACTGAACTCAAAGTATCAGATTTATAATTCGTACCAAGAGAGACAACAACAGCACTTTCCTGCACTGTGGGAAATTACATTCTTTTCTATTTTAATCCCTCCCTTTCCAAGAAAGAAGCAAATTAGAGATCAGCCAAAGCTTCGTCTTAAGGCTCAACGCCTTAAGCCATATTGATGCTCTGTCCACAGAGCATTCTCTCTCTCTCAAATCATATACACTGAAGGATTCCTAGCTACAGCGCCCAACGGGTGTAGCTGGAAGTATAGTTGTCCTGACAATGGGCGATGGTTTATATTTTCAGTGGGGAGTCCGTATAAATAACTGGGGCCTCTACCCTTCAAACTTAAATATTTGCCTTGTTTCATGCACTGAAATGTGTACAAGTATCCAAACTTGATACATTAATTGTAAGTGACTCTTTATCATCATAAAATTAATAGCTCTCAACTCTTTAAGACATAACTGTAACCTGCTCGTGTCTGAAGCTAGACACAAATACAACAAAACTATTAATGATGGTAACAGAATCTATTTCATGTGGACTCCATCTCATGTTGGCTTTCAAATGTATGATAGAGCTGATGAGTACCCAAAGAATCTGCTTTGAAAAGAGGAATTGAGTATAAACTTGGATTGTCAATAAGGAGTCTTGGAGCAATAGTTCACCAAGAACTTCAACAAAATCTTGTAGTATCTAAGGCAAAGTGAAATCGATACCAGTAACTCCATCTATCTTCATACTATCATGCAAGAGGAGCCACACATCTATGGATCATCCAATAAATTCAGCAGACTTCTAGATGTCAATACTGCTCGGCTTAAACTCTGTTACAACTATATTTAGGATTTCTCATAATCTGCTGATGTAGTCCTGACCAAATGTAAACTGTATCAACAAATTATTCGCACACCCTCCGTCAAGAAATCTTAGGCAAATATCCACTGTTTGCTAACTGTCTTTAGAAAATAACTATATATATAAGAGATACAACCTATATATCAACGGCTGCCCACTGGATGTGGGTGCTGTGAAGGACAAACATATAAATTGTGAGACACTTATATATATATATATATATATATACGAGGAACACAAATGCGAACAAGCCTGAATGGTCCCCAGGACTATATGCAACTGAAAACTCACACCCCAGAAGTGACTCGAACCCATACTGCCAGGAGCAATGCAATTGGTATGTACAGGGACACCTTAATCCGCTTAACCATCACAACCAGACATAAGGAAGTGATAGCCGAAGCTATTTGAACCACTTCCCCGCCGGCACTCGGATGGTAATCTTGGGCATAGCTTTTTTATCAAATCACCTCATTTTTGGGGGCAACACGCGAGGAACACAAATGTGAACATGCCTGAATGGTCCCTAGGACTATATGCAACTGAAAACTCACACCCAGAAGTGACTCGAACCCATACTGCCAGGAGAAATGCAACTGGTATGTACAGGGACGCCTTAATCCGCTTGATCATCACGACCGGACATAAGGAAGTGATAGCCGAAGCTATTTGAATCACTTCCCCGCCGGCACTCAGATGGTAATCATGGACATAGTATTTTATCAAATCACCCCATTTTTTGGGGCAACACGTGAGGAACACAAATGCAAAGAAGCCTGAATGGTCCCCAGGACTATATGGAACTGAAAACTCACACTCCAGAAGTGACTCGAACCCATACTGCCAGGAGGAATGCAACTTGTATGTACAGGGACGCCTTAATCCGCTTGACCATCACGACGGACATAAGAAGTGATAGCCGAAGCTATCTGAACCACTTCCCCACCGGCACTCAGTTGGTAATCTTGGGCATGACATTTTATCAAATCACCTCATTTTTTGGGGCAACATGTGAGGAACACAAATGCGAACAAGCCTGTATGATCCCCAGGGCAATATGCAACAGAAAACTCACACCCAGAAGTGACTCGAACCCATTCTGCCAGGAGCAATGCAACTGGTATGTACAGGGACGCTTAATCCGCTTGACCATCACGACCGGACGTATGGAAGTGATAGCCGAAGCTATTTGAACACTTCCCGCCGGCACTCAGTTGGTAATCTTGGGCATAGCATTTTATCAAATCACTTAATTTGGGGGGCAACACGCGAGGAAGAAAAATGCGAACATGCCTGAAGGGTCCCCAGGACTATATGCAACTGAAAACTCACACCCCAGAAGTGACTCGAACCCATACTGCCAGGAGCAATGCAACTGGTATGTACAGGGACACCTTATCCTCTTGACCATCACGACCGGAATAAGTAAGTGATAGCCGAAGGTATTTGAACACTTCGTCGCCGGCACTCGGATGGTAACTTGGGCATAGCATTTTATCAAATCACCTCATTTTTTGGGGCAACACGCGAGGAACACAAATGCAAACANACCATGATGGACAGTACTGGGTAAGGTACCATGGAAAATCAACCATAAAAACCTTACTACCAATTATCACATGGCTATAGTCAATTAAATCTCAATTAGCAAAGCTAAGAAAAAGGCCTGAGCATTTAAAACTCTATCATGAGATTATTGCTCAACAGTTAAAGAATAAATTCATGAAGTCGTGAAACATGACAATAAGCAAACAGGCCATTTTTTACCACACATGGCTGTAATGAGAGAATCAAAAACAACTCCTTTAAGGATAGTTTTTAACTGTAGCTCTAAATCTGGACCCCAAGGAACCAGTCTAAATGATTGTTTGCAAACAGGTCCAAGTCTAACTCAGAAATTGTATGACATACTGTTGAAGTTTAGACTTAACAAATATGCATATTCAGCAGATATAAGTAAGGCCTTTCTAAGAGTCGGCTTGCAGGAAGAAGATAGAGACTTCACTAAGTTTCTGTGGGTAGAGAACCCAGAAGATATCAATAGTCCTATAGTGACTTTCAGATTCTCATCAGTACTTTTTGGTGCGACAAGTAGTCCATTCCTGTTGCAAGCAACTCTAGATACTCATCTGAAGAAATCATCAAGTCCCTATAAGGCTGAAATCAGTCAGAATCTCTATGTAGATAATTTTCAAGGGACAGTTAACAGTACTACTGAACTGTTACAATTATATCAAGAGGCCAACAAGGAGCTACAAGGTGCCAACATGCCACTACAATCTTGGGCCTCTAATAATGCAACATTGAATAATCAAATAGCAAGAGATTACCCTGAATATCACGTACCAGAATCACAAAAGGTGTTAGGTATGGAGTGGGATTAATCTCGGACACAATTGCAATCAGATCCATGCCAGTGAATTATTGCATTGCTACAAAAAGGGATTTGCTTTCACAAGTTAGCAAAGTATTTGACCCACTTGGTCTACTAAATCCTTTAACTATCAAGTGGCGTTTACTGGTGCAAGAAGCTTGGAAGTCTAAAGTTGGTTGCGATGATCCACTACCACTCCAGTTACAAAAAGCTTGGATGGAAATGGCTCAAGAACAAACTTTAGTCGAAAAGATAATCTTTCCGAGACACATAGTCGATGAACATGATGAAGTAACACTACATGTATTCGCAGACTCATCAGCCAAGGCTTTTGGAGCTTGTGCTTACTTAGTGACTTCTAATCAATCATATCTTATCACCTCTAAGGCCAGAGTCGCTCCATTAAAAAAGAGGACTTTGCCTCAGATGGAACTAACAGCACTGCTAACTGGCACACGCTTAGCTGTGCATATCAAACAAGTCTTGTCTACCATGAACATCAAAGATGTCATTATATGGTCTGACAATGAAGCTGTCTTACAATGGGTACAAAACGACAACTGTCCGACTCCCTATGTAAAAAATCGCGTCTCGGAAATTAAAGAAATTTCCGCAGGCTTTCAATTGTTGCATGTACCAACAAAAGAAAATCCAGCTGATCTTTTATCAAGAGGTATGGCGTTTAAACAGTTTGCAAAGGCAGATATTTGGTTTCATGGGCCTTGATGGTTAGTGAATGGTAGTTGGCCTGAACAAAAGCCACACGTCATCACGACACAAACCATAACTACCACCAGGCAGCAAGCTCAAATATCAGTCTTGGATTGTACTCGTTTCTCCTCGCTCATCAAATTAATCAATGTAACACAGAACGTGTTTCAATATCTCAGGAAAAAGGTATAAAATACACTTTTCCAGATGCACTTATCTATTGGGTAAGACAAGCCCAGAGAGAAACTTATGGGAATAACTATGAAAATCTTCCGCATAAGTTAAAACACAATCTCGGTCTGTGGATAGACCAAGAAAATCACAACATTCTGCGTTGTGGAGGGAGACTTAAACACGCAGATATCAATCTAGATACCGTGCATCCATGGCTTTTACCAAAAAATCATTGGATCACCAGGTTGATTGTGTTACATACACATCAACAAATCATCAAACATGGAGGAGTGTTAGACACACTCACACAAATCAGACAACAGTACTGGATTCCTCAGGGAAGACAGTCAGTCAAATCAATCTTGAAAAATTGCATGATATGCCGAAGGTACGATGCAAAAACTTGCTCTTATCCAGGGCCACCACCCCTACCAAAGGAACGAGTGGTCCATCTACACCCTTTCGAAACGACAGGAGTAGATTATACAGGAGCAATATATCTAACAGGGACTCCAGATAAGCAACCTATCAAGGCATACATCTGTCTGTTCACCTGTGCTACCACCAGGGCAGTACATTTAGAGGTAACACCCGATATGACTGCTCAATCATTTATTCAAGCTTTCCGCAGATTCGCAGCACGCCGATCATGCCCCAAGCTGATGATTTCAGACAACGGAGCAAACTTGGTAGCTGGAGAAGCATGTCTACAGGAAATCTGTTCCCATCCTGCAGTTACTTCCACACTGGAACAGCGTCATTGCAGATGGAAATTTATCCCTCTGAGAGCCCCATGGCACGGAGGATTTTATGAACGGTTAATAGGAACTGTCAAAAGATCCTTGAGAAAATCTCTACACCGTCAGAAAATCAATCTTCAAGAACTCCAGACAGTAATCACGGAAATAGAATCAAGGGTGAATAACCGGCCGTTGACTTACTTGTCTGATGATCCTACTCAACATGAGCCATTAAGTCCTGCACACCTAATGTATGGAAGACTTCTGACTCCAGTACCATCTCTAGTGGATGATGAGATCAGAGATCCCTCATATGTGGGTCAGAGCGAGTTGGTTCAGGGGTATAAGCATCTGTCCAGCATAATCCAAAAATGGAATGATGTTTGGACAAAAGAATATCTTACATCTCTACGAGAACATCACTATGGGGCCAATGTCCCACATAATATATCTAATCTCCAACCTGGCGATATTGTCTTGGTAGACAGTGATGGCCCTAGGGCTGACTGGCCATTAGGTAAAGTTGTCTCAGTCCATCCAGATAGCCAGGGGATTCTGAGAATAGTCAAAATCCTGTCTAAAGAAACAACTTCCCTAAAGACATTGGACAAACTCATCCACATGGAATCAGTGAGCCAGCTGCAGTTAGATCCTGAGAGACCTCAAGACCTTCTAACTACACATGACCCACAGACTCCTAACAGACACAATCGTCCACAATGGACAGCCGCACAAAAGTGCAAGCAAAATTTGCACTTGTATTATCAATCTGATGGAGAGTAAATAAATACATAGTTACTATTGTCCTTAGTATTGAACTCTGTGCCAGTTCTCTCCCACTGGAAGATGTGGGAAATTTTTACCCACATATCTAATAATCATCTAAGAAATGTATTATTTCTATATCATATCAATATCATATCTATATCATATCTATATCATATCTATATCATATCAGAATCACAATAGATTCGCCACATAGCTTGATCCTAGATGACAATGCCACTTGGATCACGTACGCCATAGGGCCCTATAGATGCCTACGTGACTTTGTGCATGATCTCTCAAGAATCCAGAAGCTTCTAGAAGGATTTGTTAATTAAAAATTTATTGGAACACTGATGCAATATCCGGTAGAGATATAATCGAATCCTTAATAAGAATCAGTAGTATTATCTAGTACTACTTATAATCTTTAAATCCTATATCTAATTTTATTATAATCACATCTTATCTCAATCATAAGTCTAGACTGAAAAAATAATCAATCAATATTCATTCAAAGTTACCCCTCTCAAGGGAGAGTGGGAGGGACATCTTGGGAACAAGAAGCGCCCACAACACGACAATACCCGGCACCCGGCACTGCACGTTTGTTGACAACTGTGAACAGGGCGACGGATCCTTAGCGAACTTTATTCAGCTCAAGGACACCTTATCTAATATCATTATCACCAGTGAACACTCTCTAGAACTGGGGGAGTACCTGGACAATATATCTACAAAGGAATATCCCTAGAACATTTATATCTATAAGTATAGAGTGGAGCACACAATGACTTGGCTCCACCTTCACCATCAACTTTCTTCTGCAACACAGTTAAAATCCCGTAGCAACGCTACCAGATCATCAAACAGCAACGCTGTAATATAAAATATCGTGCCTAAACTCGCCAAGAGAGTTATTCAGTCTGACACACTTGTCAGACGGGCACCCGGCTTCAGATAAGTTTATTGAATGTTATTACAGTAGCGTATTAATTGGCCAATTGTATGCTTGTATAACTTTAATATCCTATAAGTCTGATTGTCGGTAATAAAGCGAGGCAACGCCTCATATTTCTGTAAGTTTGTTAATATTGTGGTACAGCAGAGTCTTATCCAGCACTAAACCTCATGAGTGTCCACTGTCAGAAAAGTTGTTTCAATAAATAAACAAAAACTCATGAGTGTCCTTAGTATTGGAAGAGATTCAGTCAAGCTGACTGTACTTAATCATATACATTGAAAATAAATACATTGTATATATACTTGAATATATAAATTAAGTTAACAATTGCTTGCTTAGTTATTTTTTATGTAATCATATAAGTTCATTTAATTGAATATAATTTTAGTACTTAGTAACAGTACTTGGACTACATTCAAGTCATTTATCATACTTTTACAATTTACTATGTGTATTGTTTATAGTATAAGTGTATTGGCTGTTAATAGTTATGGTGCTAGGCTAGACTGTGTATGTTTAAATCTCTGATTTAAACAGAGCCAGTGTTCAGTCATATAACTGAATTTATGAAATCTTATCCTTGTATAAAATACAAGCTTTATGTGAGATACCTGTTGGCAGGTGGATGTGGATCTTCAATCAACCTATCAACTAATTCACTCACCCCACCTGCCCCTTACAGCCCATAATCTGTCATTAGGAAAAGAGGAGCTAGGATTTACAACCCTAGCTAGAGATTTTAGTTGAATTAATTTGCAGACAGTAATTTTTTAATTTAGTTCAGTACAAGTCCCTGGTAGTCTCCTCTTATGTCAATCCCAGCAGGTTTTTCCCACATATGCCGCTGATGTTATCCTCTTGATATGAGCTGCAGGAGACAGGTCTGGCGTGATATCAACCCCCAAGTCTTTTTCTTTCTCTGACTCTTGAAGTACTTCATCTCCCAGATGGTACCTTGTATCTGGCCTCCTACTTCCTACACCTATCTTCATTACATTACATTTCCTTGGGTTAAACTCTAACAACCATTTGTTTGACCATTCCTTCAGCTTGTCTAGGTCTTCTTAAAGCCTCAAGCAGTCCTCCTCTGTCTTAATCCTTCTCATAATTTTGGCATCGCCCGCAAACATTAAGAGAAATGAATCTATACCCTCCGGGAGATCATTTATATATATCAGAAACAAGATAGGACCAAGTACAGAGCCTTGTGGGACTCCACTGGTGATTTCACGCCAATCTGAAGTCTCACCCCTCACCGTAACTCTCTGCTTCCTATTGCTCAGGTACACCCTTATCCACTGGAGCACCTTACCAGCTACACCTGCTTGTCTCTCCAGCTTATGTACCAGCCTCTTATGCTGTACTGTGTCAAAGGCTTTCCGACAATCCAAGAAAATGCAGTCCGCCCAGCCTTCTCTTTCTTGCTTAATCTTTGTCACCTGGTCGTAGAATTCTATTAAGCCTGTCAGGCAAGATTTACCCTCCCTGAACCCATGTTGGCGATTTGTCACGAAGTCCCTTCTCTCCAGATGTGTTACCAGGTTTTTTTCTCACGATCTTCTCCATCACCTTGCATGGTATACAAGTCAAGGACACTGGCCTGTAGTTCAGTGCCTCTTGCCTGTCACCCTTTTTGTATATTGGGACCACATTTGCCGTCTTCCATATTTCTGGTAGGTCTCCCATCTCCAGTGACCTACTGTACACTATGTAGAGTGGCAAGCAAAGTGCCTCTGCACACTCTTTCAGTACCCATGGCGAGATCCCGTCTGGACCAACAGCCTTTCTAACATCCAGATCCAGCAGGTGTCTCTTGACCTCCTCTCTCGTAATTTCGAACCCTTGCAAGGCCGCCTGGTTTACCTCCCTTTCTCCTAGCACAGTGACCTCACCTTGTTCTATTGTGAAGATCTCCTGGAACCTCTTGTTGAGTTCTTCACACACCTCTGTCGTTCTCCGTATACCTGTCCTCGCCCGTTCTAAGTTTCAATACCTGTTCTTTCACTGTTGTTTTCCTTCTGATGTGACTGTGGAGTAGCTTTGGTTCGGTCTTGGCTTTGTTTTCTATATCATTTTCATAACTTTTCTCTGCTTCTCTTCTCACCCTGACATACTCATTCCTGGTTCTCTGGTATCTCTCTCTGCTTTTTGGTGTTCTGTTATTCCGGAAGTTCCTCCACGCCCTTTTGTTCAGTTTCTTTGCTTCCATACATGTCCTATTATACCATGGATTCTTCTGTTGCTTCTCGGATTTTTCACTTTGGGTCGGGATGAACTTGTTTACTGCCTCCTGACACTTTTGGGTCATAGTCCATCATATCTTGTACAGACTTATCTCTGAGGTCTGTATCCCATGGTATTTCCCTTAGGAAACGTCTCATCTCTTCTCAATTCTCTTCATATAATGTGTGTGTGTGTTGTGGTGTGTGTGTGTGTGTGTGTGTGTGTGTTGTGTGGGTGTGTGGTGTGTTCTCACCTATTTGTACTCACATATTTGTGCCTGCAGAGTGGAGCTCTAGCTCTTGAACCCCGCTTTTCTAACCGTTGAATGTCAAATGCAGTGAGTCCTTGCCAATTTCCGTATCATCCCTGCTTTTAAAGATATGAATGAAGTTAGCCTCTACAATCTGCTTCTTTAAGTCAATCCATTTAGTCACGACTCTTACGCTAAAATAAAACTTTTTAAATATTTCTATGACACATCCGAGTCTCAGCTTCCATCTATGCCCCCCCCATTGTTCAATTGATATGCATTGAAACATTTTTTCTGTTTTCCACCCTGTCAATCCCTCTAAGTATTTTATATGTCTGTATCATGTCCCACCTCTCCCTCCTCCTTTCTGACGTCGTCAGGTTTAGTTCCCTCAGTCTGTGTTCGCACCTCATTATTCGCAGCACTGGGACGAGTCTCGTTGCAAACTTCTGCACCTTTTTGGGTTGCCATACGTGTTTTTAAGATGAGGGGCTCCACGATGGGGCGGCATACTAGAAGACTGGCTTCACTTAGGTGGAATACAGTGAACTAAAATCCTCTTTATTTACGTTTCATAAGAATGTTATGATTTTCACCAGAATAAAGTATGCGGCAGAAATTTTTCTATTTTTATGAGCGTCTGTAGTTGGATTTGGTGTGATAGCCACTCCCAAGTCTTTTTCCTCTAGACGTTATACGGTGGCAGCTTCTCTTCCTAGTGTATTGATCTTTCGGTCTCCTGGCTCCTGTTCTCATATCCATCACCTTGCACTACAACATGTTCAAGTCATGCTTGATATCTTACAATCCTTATCTGTCTCAATCTCCTCATTAGTATTGACTCATCAGCAAACATCGACATGAAACACTCAACTCCTGCAGTCATGTCATTATTTACATGGAAGAGGAATGGACTGAGTCTCACCACCGATTCTTGAGGCACCCCGCTTGTTACTCTGCGCCTGTCGGACTTCTCGTCCCTCACTGTCACTCTCTGACACCTGTCTGTCAGGTAATTCCTTACCCTTGATAGTGCGTTTCCGTCTACTCCCTGCTGCTTCTCAAGTTCATAGTAGCCTCCTGTGGTACTGTATCGAAGGCGTTTTGGCTGTCTAGAAATATGCAATCTGACCATCCTTCTCTGTCTTGCCTTATTTTCGTTACCTTATCATTAAACTCCAGAAGCTTCGTCAGGCATGATTTCTCTTGTGATCAACTAGTCTTCACTCATATAATTCTTTCACGTACTTTTAACAGCCATGGTAATATTTTAACTGGCCCAGTAGCTTTAGTTACATCCAGTGATGCTAGTTTTATTCTTACTTCCTCTGCTGTTACCTCAACATTTAGTAGTTAATCATCAGGGGCTGTATCCTCATCTAGCTCAGGGAGCTGTTCAGGCTCAGTTGTGAACACTCCCTGGAAGCTGACATTGAGCTCCTCCCAAATTTCTTTAAAATTTTCTGTATACTGGACTTTCCATTTTTGTAACCTGGTCACTTGGTCATTCACTGTCCTTTCCCTTCTTATGTGGCTATGGAGATGTTTCACTTGTCTCTGCTTTGGAGGCAATATCATTTTCATTGTTTCTTTCTGCTAATCTTCTAATATTAATGTAGTCATTCCTGGCTCTGTTGAATCTATTCCGGTTTACCTCTGTCCTTTGCCTTCTGTATTTTCCCTCCTCCCTCATTTTTGCTTCATGGCACTAACTCAGGTAATAATAATATTAATAATTAGTATTATTAACGTATAATAACCAAGGGATTATTCTATGTTATTCTATGTTATACTTTTGGGGGATCAACAATAATACCCCCAGAGTGGGGGGGATGTTCTATATGTTCTACTTTTTTCTCTTAATGGTTGAATGAAACACTCTTCTACATCTTTGCACCTCAGTTTTACTTGGTCCATCATATCCCGGACCGTCTTCCCTCTTAATTCCTCCTCCCATTCCACTTCCCAGTTACACTTCCCAGTTACTCTTACTTTACTGTAATCTTCTTTATTATACTCTGCTCTCCCTTCCCTGGCTCGTTGTCTTATTTGCACTGTTCTGAGTTCCATCATGAAGTCGAATACCAGAACGACTACATGGTGTGTGTGGGAGTCAGGATGTGGATGGGTGTCAGTGAGTGGTTGGGGGGTAAGGAAAAAGGCAGGGAACGGGAAGTGGGTGGGAATCGGGGAGTGAGTTGGGGGTCAGGGAGTGGGGCGTCAGGGAGTGAATGAGGGGTCATGAATTGGATTGGTGTTTAGGAGTGGGTGGGAGTTAGGAAAAGGGCAGGAGTGACAGACTGGGTAGGAGTCGAAGACTGGGCAGATGTCAAGGAGTGAGAGGGGGGTCAGGAAGTTGGTGGAGGATAGGGAGTGGGCCGTGATCAGGGGGTAGGCAGGGGTAAAGAAGTTGGTGGGAATCACTGAGTGGGTAAGGGTCAGGGAGCGTGTGTGTGTACACACACACACGCTCCCTGACCCTTACCCACTCACCTAGTTGTACTTACCTATTTGTGCTTGCGCGGGTTGAGCTCTGGCTCTTTAGTCCCGCCTCTCAACTGTCAATCAACTAATGTACAGGTTTCTGAGCATATTGGACTCCATCATATCTTCACTTAAAACTGCGAATGGAGTCAGCCTCCACCACATCACTTCCTAATGAATTCCATTTGTCAACTACTCTGACACGAAAAAAGTTCTTTCTAAGATCTCTGTGTCTCATTTGGCCACTGAATTTCCACCTGTGTCCCCTAGTGCGTGTGCCCCTTGTGTTAAATAGACTGTCTTTATCTACCCTATCAATTCTTTTGAGAATCTTGTATGTGGTGATCATGTCCCACCTAACTATTCTGTCTTCCAGGGACGTGAGGTTTAATTCCCGTAGTCGCTCCTTGTAGCTCACACCTCTCAGTTCGGGTACTAGTCTGGTGGCAAACCATAGAATATTTTCCAATTTGGCCTTATCCTTGACTAGATATGGACTCCATGATGGAGTTGCATACTCCAGGATTGGTCTGACATATGTGGGATACAAACTTCTGAATGATTCCTTACACAAGTTTCTAAAGGCCGTTCTTATGTTGGCCAACCTGGCATATGCCGCTGATGTTATCCTCTTGATATGGGCTTCAGGGGACAGGTCTATCTTGATATCAACCCCCAAAGTCTTTCTCTTTCTCTGATTCGTGAAGAATTTCATCTCCCAAATGATACCTTGCATCTGGCCTCCTGCCCCCTACAATTATCTTCATTACATTACATTTGCTTGGGTTAAATTCTGACAAGCATTTGTTCGACCATTCCTTCAGTCTATCCAGGTTTTCTTGAAGCCTTAAGCTGTCCATCACGGTCTTAATCCTTCTCAAAAATTTCGCATCGTCAGCAAACATTGAGAGGAATGAGTCTATACCCTATGGGAGATCATTTACGTATATCAGAAAGAATTTTTTCAGTGTCAGAGTAGTTAACAGATGGAATGCATTAGGCAGTGATGTGGTGGAGACGATTCCATACACAGTTTCAAATGAAGATATGATAGAGCCCAGTAGGCTCAGGAATCCGTACACCAGTTGCTTGACAGTTGAGAGGTGGAACCAAAGAGCCAGAGAACCTCACAACCCCGAAAGCACAACTAGGTGAGTAAACACACACACAAACGCACAAACACACACAAACGCGGGACCAAAAAGGACGGGACAGTACGTTGAGAAGCGAGACGAAAGGGCCGAAACTCAGCCACAACGGCTGAGTGGTGCAAAATATAGGGCCCTGTGTGGTGTGTGTGTATTCACTAGTTTTAGTCACTAGTTGTGAATACAACTAAAGTGAATATGTGTGTGTGAATATGATGTGAATATGTACACACAAGGTGTTTGAGTGTGTGTGGTGTGTTGTGTGAATGTGTATGTGTGTGTGTGTGTATTCNCCCAGACCCCCCAGGTCCTCCTTCCTAGGCTCACCCATCCCAGACATCCCTTGCCCCCAACTCCAGGAATCAACAGAAACTGAGAAAGGACAGAAGAGATTCAGCTTCAAGGTCATGTATTCGAACATAGATGGGATTACAAACAAGGCCAGTGAACTTAGGGAAAGAACACAAGAAGTAACCCAGATGTAATTGGACTCACGACAAACCACCTCTCAGGAATCATAACAAATGCGGTGTTTCCCCAGGACTACACTGTAATAAGGAAAGAGAGGGAAGGAAGGGGAGGAGGCGGAGTGGCTCTACTGATGAGAAAGGATGGAGTTTCGAGGAGATGGTTGTTCGGGCTGCAAAGGGTTCAGAGATTCATAACAGGCACCATGACGATTGGAGGACCAAGAGTAGTAGTAGCAGTGATATATAACCCACCACCAATGAAAGAAGACCCAGGCAAGAGTATGACAGAACAACATGGCAGTTAACATTATCATGGAGAGAGCAGCCGCTGCTGCCTGTAGAAACCGATCCCATCTGCTCATCATAGGGGACTTTAATCATGGAAGGATAGACTGGGAAAACAGAGAACCACATGGAGGTGAGGAAACATGGAGAGCGAAACTGCTAGAGGTGACGACTAGAAACTTTTTAAGTCAGCATGTCAAGGGTCCCACGAGAATGAGAGGCAATGATGAACCAGCAAGACTCGACCTAGTATTCACTCTGAACGATTCAGACATAAGGGAAATCGGTCTTGAAGCCCCCGTGGGTATGAGTGATCACAGTGTACTGTTGTTTGAATATCTGGTCGAAGAAGGGTTAATGTACTCAAGAAGGGACCAGAAAACAAGAGGCCGGCATTCCGGAAGGGAATTATGAGGAGATGAGAAAATTCCTAACTGAAATAGCTTGGGAAACAGAGCTCAGAGGAAAGACGTTCAAGACATGATGGACTACATCACACAGAAGTGTAAGGAGGCAGCAGACAAGTTCGTCCCAGTCCAAAAGAAAAAAAATGAAATGGAGATGAGAAACCCATGGTTTAATCAGAGTTGCAAGCTAGCAAAGCAGCTAAGTAAAAGGGCTGGAGAAACTATAGAAACAACAGAACACTAGAGAGCAGAGAAAGATACCAGAGTGCCAGGATGAATACGTCAGGGTGAGAAGAGAGGTAGAGAGGCAATATGAAAATGACATAGCGAGCAAGGCAAAGACTCAACCCAAACTGCTGCATAGCCACATCAGGAGGAAAACAACAGTGAAGGAACAGGTAATGAAACTGAGGATAGGGGCAGAAAGATTCACTACAAACGACAAGGAAGTGTGCGAGGAACTCAATAAAAAATTCCAGGAAGTCTTCACCTCAGAGCAAGGAGAAGTCCCAGAGATAAGGGAGGGAACACCAACCCAGACACCACTAGAGGAGTTTTGATTACCAGTGGGGAGGTGAGGAAGCATCTGCTAGATTTGGACGTGACAAAGGCTATAGGCCGGATGGAATCTCACCATGGATCCTAAAGGAAGGAGCAGAGCTCTGTGCCTACCACTCTCCATGGTGTACAACAAGTCACTGGTAACAGGTGAACTGCCAAAAATTTGGAAGACGGCCAATGTAGTCCAATATACAAGAAGGGTGATAGGCAGGAGGCACTGAACTACAGGCCAGTGTCCCTAACTTGCATTCCATGCAAGATGATGGAAAAGATTGTGCGAAAAAAGCTAGTGGAACATCTGGAGCAAAAGAACTTTGTAACACAACATCAACATGGGTTCAGAGATGGCAAATCATGCCTTACAGGATTAATTGAGTTCTATGACCAGGTAACAAAAAACCGGCAAGAGAGAGAGGGCTGGGCAGAATGCATATTTCTGGACTGCCAGAAAGCTTTTGACACAGTACCACATAAGAAACTAGTGCACAAACTGGAGATGCAGGCAGGAGTGAAAAGGAAGGTACTTCACTGGATAAGAGAGTACCTAAGCAACAGGACACAGCGAGTCACCGTGAGAGGTGAGGTCTCGGAGTGGCGGAGAGTCACCAGTGGGTCCCACAGGGTTCAGTCCTTGGACCTATACCGTTTCTGATATACGTAAATGATCTTCCAGAAGGAATTGACTCGTTCCTCTCGATGTTTCCTGATGACGCAAAAATTATGAGGAGGATCAAGACAGAGGACGATAGTATGAGGCTACAAGATGACCCCTAGAAAAACTGAACGAATGGTCCGACATATGGCTACTAAAGTTCAACCCAAGTAAATGTAAGGTAATGAAACTAGGAGGAGGAACTAGGAGGCCAGTCACTGGATACCGAATGGGAGATAAAGTCCTTCACGAAACGGACAGAGAGAAAGATCTGGGAGTTGATATCACACCAAGCCTGTCTCCTGAAGCCCACATCAAAAGAATAACATCAGCGGCCTATGCGAGGCTGGCTAACATCAGAACTGCTTTCAGAAACCTATGTAAGGAATCCTTCAGAACCTTGTATACCACATATGTAAGGCCAATCCTGGAGTATGCAGCCCCAGCATGGAATCCGTATCTAGTCAAGCACAAGACGAAGCTGGAAAAAGTTCAGAGGTATGCCACTAGGCTAGTCCCAGAACTAAGAGTCATGAGTTATGAGGACAGACTACGTAAACTGCACCTCACGTCGCTGGAAGACAGAAGAGCTAGGGGAGACATGATCACCACATACAAAATTATCAGGGGAATTGACAGGGATGGATTATTTAACACGGGTGGCACACACACAAGGGGACACAGGTGGAAGCTGAGTACCCAAATGAGCCACAGAGACATTAGAAAGAACTTTTTCAGTGTCAGAGTAGTTAGTAAATGGAATGCACTGGAATGGATGTGGTGGAAGCTGACTCCATACACAGTTTCAAATGTAGATATGATAGAGCCCAGTAGGCTCAGGAATCTGTACATCAGTTGATTGACGGTTGAGAGGCGGGACCAAAGAGCCAGAGCTCAACCCCCGCAAGCACAATTAGGTGAGTTCATTGACATTAGTCAGGAAGGTGATGATATCGTGCGCTTCATTTTATATGAGGATGAACTCTGTGGCGAAGTCGCAAAACACTCGCCTGGAGCTTCGCGAGCGATTTGGCCTGGGTTCGTATCCTGACCGGGGAGGATTGACTAGTCGCCAGTCACTAATTTTAGCCTCTGTTTACCCAGCAGTGAATGCGTACCTAGTTGTCAAACAATTCGGCGGGTCATATTCCGGGGAAGTATTAGGAACAGGAACCTGACCGAAACGCTACGTGTGCTAATATCTTTACAAAAATGTAAGAACTCTTATATACATAAATAACACATAAAAATATTTATTATTATTATTATATTATTAATATTATTATTAATATTATTTATTTATTATTATTATTATTATGAAAAAGTAAGCAGCGAGGAAAAGGTTGAGATACAAGGAGAGAGAGACATAGTAGAGCAGCCACATGTTAGCTCACCTGTGTCGGTGTTATACCAATGAAATACGACGGCAGCGTCGTCAGCGAGCAGCCAGATGACATTATTACCATTCATACTTCGCACGTACTGGTTCTCCACATTGTTCTGGGGACAGACACCAGTACCAACAGTTATTGTTTGTTATTATTAGTTATCGCCTCTTTCATTTAGATAATGTATTTCTACTTCATACTTGAAACTTCCCTTTTCTAACTATCGGTTGTGTAATATACTGATTACAAAGCAGCTTTTGTTATCGTGGCTAATACATATGTTTCTCTCTCATTCTCTTATCTCTTTTTCACACACCCGCGCACGGACATTCCAAGGATGCAGCTGGGAAAAAAACGCTAACTAACGCCCAGGTACCAATTTAATGCTAGGTGAGCAGAGACATCTGGTGAATGAAAACTCCCATTAGTTTAAGAGTATGTGTGCGTACTCACCTAGTTATGCTTGCAGGGGTTGAGCTATGGCTCTTTGGTAATGTGTACTCATCTAGTTGAACTTACTAAGTTGTGCTTGCAAGGGTTGAGTTTGGGCTCTTTGGTCCCGCCTCTCAACTGTCAAGCAACTGGTGTACAGATTCATGAGTATACTGGGCACTTTCAAATCTTCATTTGAAACTGTGTATGAAGTCAGCCTCCACTACATCACTGCCTAATGCATTCCAATTTTTAACTACTCTGACACTGAAAAAATTCTTTCTAATGTCTCTATGGCTCGTTTAGGTACTAAGGTTCCACCTACATCACCTTCTTCGTGTTCTACCAGTGCTAAAGATTTTGTCTTTGTCCACCCTTTTGCTCGGCCGACCGGGGAGCCGGTCGGCCGAGCGGACTTGTGATCCCTGTGGACTTGTGGTCCTGGGTTCGATCCCAGGCGCCAGCGAGAAACAATGGGCAGAGTTTCTTTGAGCCTATGCCCCTGTTACCTAGCAGTAAAATAGGTACCTGGGTGTTAGTCAGCTGTCACGGGCTACTTCCTGGGGGTGGAGGCCTGGTCGAGGACCGGGCCGCGGGGACACTAAAGCCCCGAAATCATCTCGAGATAACTCGAGATAACCCTATCAATTCCTTTGAGAATTTTGTAGGTGGTTATCATGTCTCACTTTACTCTTCTATCTTCCAGGGATGTGATGTTTGGCTCCTTTAGCCTTTCCTCGTAGCTCATACCTCTCAGTTAAGGGACTATTCTGGTGGCATTCCTCTGAATCTTCTCTAACTTTGTCTTGTGTTTAAGTAGGTATGAACTCCAGGCTGGAGCTACATACTCTAGGATTGGTCTGACATAAGTAGTACATAAGTGGTCTGACACAAGGTCCTGAATGATTCCTTACACAAGTTTCTAAAGGCAGTTCTTATGTTGGCCAATCATGCTTATGCCGCTAATGATATCCTTTTGATGTGAGGTTCTGGGGAGAGATTCGGTGTGATATCAACCCCAAGATCTTTCTCTCTATTTGACTCTTGCAGGACTTCGTCTTCCAAATGGTATCTTGTGTTCAGCCTTCTGCTCCCTTCGGCTAATTCCATTATTTTACCCTTTCCTGAGTTGAACTTTAGTAGCCATGTTCTAGACCATTCCTCCAGTTTGTCCAGGTCGTCCTGTACAGTCTATCTTCATCTTCTTGATTCTTCTCATAATTTTTTGCCTCATCAGCAAACATTGAAAGGAATGATTCTATACCCTCTGGAAGATCGTTTACATATATTACAAACAGGATGGGTTCAAGTACAGAGTTCTGTGGAACCCCGCTGGTGACATCTCGCCACTCTGATGTCTCCCCTCCTCCTCACAGTTACTCGCTGTTTCCTGTTGCTTAGATACTCACTTATAAACTGCAGCACCTTACTTTTTACTTCTGCCTGTTGCTCTAACTTTTGCAATAGCATTTTATGAGGTACTGTGTCAAAGACTTTCTGACAGAACAAGAAAATTCAGTCTGTCCAACCTTCTCTTTCTTACCTATTTTTTGTTGCTTGGTCATAGAATTCTATTAAGCCCGTGAGACATGATTTACCGTCTCTGAACCCATGCTGGTGGTGTGTTATAAAGCTATTTCCTTCCAGATGTTCCACGACCCTTTTCCTCACAATCTACATCATCTTGCATGGAATACATGTTAGGGAAACTGGCCTGTAGTTCAGTGCCTCTTGCCTGTCTCCCTTTTTGTATATTCGGACTATATTAACTGTCTTCCAGCTTTCCGTTAGGTCTCCTGTTTCTAGTGACCTGTTATACACCATAGTGAGTGACACACTTAGTGCTTCTGCACCCTCTTTTAGTATCCACGGTGAGATAATGTCACGCCCAACAGCCTTTGTCACATTTAGCTCCAACAGATTCCTTTTGACCTCATCATTGGTGAGCTCAAATTCCTCCAAAGCTGCCTGGTTTGCAACCTCCTCATTGTGTACACTGGCTTCTCTTTGTTCTATTGTGAAGACCTCCTGAAATATCTTGAGTTCTTCACACACCTCTTTGTCGCTCTCTGTGTATTTGTTCTTTGCTTTTCTCAGTTTCAGTTCTTGTTCCTTCACTGGTGTTTTCCTCCTGATGTGGCTTTGGAGCTGTTTTGGTTGGGTCTTAGCTTTACTCACAATGCCATTTTCATACTGTATCTCTCTGCCCTCTCTCCTCACCCCGAGTTACTCATTTCTGATCTTCTGGTATCTCTCCATGCTCTCTTGTGTTCTGGTATTCTTGAATTTTCTAAATTTTCTTGTACTCAATTGCATCGATACCTTACGTTCCTTACTGAGCCATGGATTCTTCGGTTTCTTTTCATTTTTCTCCTTTAGGTCCGGGATAACACTGTCTACAGCTTCTCGGCACTTCTGGGTGACGTAGTCCATCATATCCCGTACAGTCTTTTCTCTGAGTTCTGTTTCCCAAAGGAAAATCCCTTTAGGATGTTCCTCATCTTGTCATATTTTCCTCTTCGGTTATTTAGTCTTTTCCCTTCCGATCGATTGATTATCCCTACTTCCACGAGATACTCAAATATCTAAACACTCTGGTCACTCATTTCCACGGATGTTTCAAATTTGACTTCTCTTATTTCTGACTCATTCAAGGTGAAAATCAGGTTCAGTGTAGCTGGTTCGTTATTGCCTCTCATTCTTGTGGGTTCCTTGACATGTTGGATCCAAAAGTTCCTTGTTGCCACTTCCAAGTGTTGTAAATGACTGCTACTATTATCTTAGCTCCACCAATTGTCATAGTTCCTGTTATATAGTCTCTGAATCCTTCACTGCCAAGAATTTCCATCTCTTCAAAACTCCAGTTCTTCCTTATCAGCAGGGCCACTCCTCCTCTTCCTCTCCCTCCCCTCTCTTTCCTTAGTATATAGTAGTCATTTGGAAACACAGCGTTTGTTATGACTCCTGACAATTTTTGTTTCTGTGAATCCTATTATATCTAGGTTTCCTTCTTGTGCCCTTTCCGCCAGTTCACTTGCTTTATTAGTAATCCCATCGTTGTTTGAGCACGTTATCTTGAAGCTCACTTTCCTATATCTATTTTGACCCACCCTCCCCAATGGTGTCAGAAGCCGTTCCATATGCAGGGCTTGTTGGGCATCCTCATCTTCCTGTGGTGTAGTTAACAGGGGGTTTGGGGAAGATGGGGTGGGGGATGGATGGCTTAGAATTTGCCTGGACCTGCTTGGGGCAGGAAGAACAGGGGATGGGGAGGCAGGGGATTCTCGGGGAAACGGGGGAGGGAGGATTTGGGTGATATGGAGGGCATTGGGTAATGGGAAGGGAGAGTTTGTGTTTGGGGTGGGGGGTGGGGCTCCTATGGGGCAATGGGATGGGGTGCTTCGGTCCCCTCTGGGGTTCCTGAATTGCTGGATTAGGGTTCCCCACTCCTGTCTGGGATTGTTGGGTTGGAGGCTGAGGTTCCCTGGTTCCCTTTCTTCAACCTGCACCTTTTCCTTGCATCTGCTGCTTGTGTTATCTTGTCCCTGGTCATGTCCCTCTGAAGAGATACCTCTATCCAATTCCTTACTTTTTCAGTTTGCTCTTGGCCTAATTCCTTAATGCTACCTTGATCAATTGATATTTATCATTATTCTACTGGCCAATCCGGAAAAACGTTTCTATGCATTGTTCAATCCCTTCCAGTCTTATCTCCTTTGATATTCCTGACACTGCAGCTTTGTGCTTAGCCCTCCAGTCTTCCTGCTTGAAACTTTCTTGCTCCCTAATACCTACCACGACTACAGCTCTTTTCCTTTCCATTAACTTGCTCGTGTATCTAGCTGCCTCCCATGAAGGTACTACTTTCATTGCAACTTCCTTGACTGTGGATATAGCTTCTGGGCTCTTTCTCAGCATTTCAGCAAAGGTAGTACCCATTGTAGGGGTCCCTGCCATTGCTACATCCCTTGCTACCTGGGGATTTGTTGCCAGGGCCAGAGTCTGAGGAGGGCTTGTTTTTAGTTTTATTATATCTCCCTGCACTGCACTTAGTTCCATCTGCAGTTTACATATGGTTTCCTTCGTGTCTTTCAATTAACCACTGATTTCCCTTTATGCATAAGCGGTCATCTCCATGTATGACTCGCCCTGTCTCTCTCCTCCATCTGTATTCTATTGTCCTACCATCATGCTTGATACCTTTTTTTCTGTAAGGTTAGGGTTAGACCACAAGGATCAGAGAGATGGAGAGAGCGAAGAGGGAGACAGAGAGAGGGATGATAATGAGGGAAACAGAAGAAGGGGAGGTTATAAGGGGGGAGAAAAAGGGAGAGGAGGATATAGGGTGGGTGGAGGGAGATGAGGGTGTGTTTGTTTGTGTGTGTGTGTGTGTGTATACTCACCTAATTGTGCTTGTGTAGGGGGGTTGAGTTTCGATTCTTTGATCCGGCCTCTGAACTGCCAATCATCTAGTGTACAGATTCCTGAGCCTTTTGGGCGCTATCATATCTACATTTGAATCTGTGTAGGGAGTCTGCCCTCCAACACATCCAACTTGAGCGCACAGCCGAAACAATGAAAATATTCTTTCTACTTTCTATTTGCTTCATGTAGTTACTCAGTTTCCACCTGTTTCCCATTGTATGAGTACCAAGCGTACTCAATATTCTGTTTTTATATACCCTATCAATTCCCCTGAGAATTTAGTATGTTAGTCATGTCTCTCTCAAATTTTCTGTCTTCCAGCAACGTGAGGATCAATTCACGTAGCCTTTCTTCATTACTCATAGTTCATTACCTCGTAGTTCTGGAACGCTTCTTGTTTCATACCTTTAAACTTTCCTTATATTCCTTATGTTTAACTAGATATCGACTATGGGTCCAATACCGTGAATATTAATACTGGAGGTCGCGTGTTCGAGGCTCGTATAGCCAAGGTGAATGATATGTTACTATCCGTGGTATTGTGGTTGGCAATTTAGATGACTCAGGCATGGATCTCATAATTCTTCTGTGCAAAAAGTGGCAGCCTAGGGATGGCTTTAAGTTTCAGTTTGGGCAGAGGTCTTCTCCCTCTGAAATCCATCTTTATTGGTGCTAACTCGTGGCTCAGTCGATAAAACACTCGTCTCTTGCTGGAGGTCGCGTGGTCGAGGATCCTATTGCCATGATGAATCAAACGCACGGTATTGCGGTTGATAATTTATATGATTCATGTGTGGATCGCCCAATTCTTCTGTGCTCAAGTGGCAGTACAGGGAAAGCTTAGTGTCAGTTTGGGCAATGATTTGGTGCTTCCTTATTGTGGCTAGTTTAAGGCTTAGTCGATGGAGCACTCGTCTCTCTTGCTGGAGGTCTTATTACGGTTCGAGGCTCCTACATGGCCCTGATGAACAAAAGTTACTATCCTCAGTATAGTGGTTGACAATACATATGACGCAGGTATAGAATGGCTACCCAGCAGACACAAAACGTTTGCCAAAGGCTTTTAATTAGTCATAGGAAGGTAACATTAACAATTCACATAAAGACTTCTTTTAAACAAAAAAACACAAAAACAAAATGTCTTCCACACTTCCGTGGCAATAAACATTCCATTCACCTGGGCTCTTGGAGACTTGAACCCTGGACCCAACGCGTGTAAGACCGAAGCTCTATCGACCGAGCTATTGAGTAGTCTTAATAAGGATAGAGCTTTGGCCTCACACGCGTGGGGTCCACGGTTCGAGTCTCTTAGAGCCCAGGTGAATGGTATAAAAATACATTCATTTAAAAAAACCCAACCACTTGGACTGGACGGTAGAGCGACGGTCTCGCTTCGTGCAGGTCGGCGTTCAATCCCCGACCGTCCAAGTGGTTGGGGCACCATTCCTTTCCCCGTCCCATCCCAAATCCTTATCCTGACCCCTTCCCAGTGCTATATAGTCGTAATGGCTTGGCGCTTTCCCTTGATAATTCCTTCCTTCCTTCAGTCAACCAAATCTTAAATCAATTACAATTATTTAGTTTGTGTGTGCATGTTTTTTTGCGAGTTTGTATTTTCATGTTTGCTTGTTTGTGATTTTGCTTGAATGTTTGTGTTTTCATGTTTGCTTGTGTGGGATTTTGCTTGTTTGTGTTTTCATGTTTGCTTGTGTGTATTTTTGTTTGTGTGTTTGAATTTGTGTTCTTTTTTTTGGTTGTATGTGTTTTTGTTTTTTGTTTGTGTCTGTATGTGTACTTGCTGGTTTTTGTTTTTCCTTGTGTGTGATTGTGCTTGTGCGTTTGTTTTTGTGTGTGTGAGTGCTTCTTTGTTTTTGTTTGAGTTTTATTGTATGTTTTTGTCTGTTTTTTTTATATACAAGAGTTCTTACTTTCTTGTACAGCCACTACTACGCTTAGCGTTTCCGGCAAGTCCTTAATCTTATGTTCCCTGGAATACGACCCCCGCGAAGAATCGTTTTTACAACCAAGTATCCATTTACTGTTGAGTTAAACAGAGGCTACAGTTATGGATTTGCACCCAGTAAATCCTCCCCGGCCAGGATACGAATCCAGGCCAAAGCGCACGCAGAACGCCAGGTGAGTGTCTTACCACTACACCACGGAGACTGTTGTACGTATGAGAGACATTATGAATATGTTATATGTTTGTATGTATGTTTGCATCTCATAACAGTATGAGACTGTTATACGTTTGTTTTTTAATCTCTCTGTGTGTTTGTGTTTGTGTGCATGTGTGTGTGTGTGTGTACTCACCAATTTGTACTCACCTATTTGTGCTTGCGGGGGTTGAGCTTTGGCTCTTTGGTCCCGCCTCTCAACTGTCAATCAACCGGTGTACAGATTCCCGAGCTTACTGGGCTCTATCATATCTACCCTTGAAACTGTGTATGGAGTCAGCCTCCACCACATCACTGCCTAAAGCATTCCATCCGTTAACTACTCTGACACTGAAAAAGTTCCTTCTAACGTCTCTGTGGCTCATGTGGGTACTCAGTTTCCACCTGTGTCCCCTTGTTCGCGTCCAACCAGTGTTGAATAGTTTGTCCTTGTCTACCCGGTCGATTCCTCTGAGGATTTTGTAGGTTGTGATCATATCTCCCCTTACTCTTCTGTCTTCCAGTGTCGTAAGGTGCATTTCCCGCAGCCTTTCCTCGTAACTCATGCCTCTTAGTTCTGGGACTAGTCTAGTGGCATACCTTTGGACTTTTTCCAGCTTCGTCTTGTGCTTGACAAGGTACGGGCTCCATGCTGGGGCTGCATACTCCAGGATTGGTCTTACATATGTGGTGTACAAGATTCTGAATGATTCCTTACACAGGTTCCTGAACGCTGTTCTGATGTTAGCCAGCCTCGCATATGCCGCAGATGTTATCCTTTTTATGTGGGCTTCAGGAGACAGGTTTGGTGTGATATCAACTCCTAGATCTTTCTCTCTGTCCGTTTCATTAAGTACTTCATCTCCTATTCTGTATCCTGTGTCTGGCCTCCTGTTTCCACTGCCTAGTTTCATTACTTTGCATTTACTCGGGTTGAACTTCAACAGCCATTTGTTGGACCATTCACTCAGTCTGTCTAGGTCGTCTTGTAGCCTCCTACTATCGTCCTCAGTTTCAATCCTCCTCATAATTTTTGCATCATCGGCAAACATTGAGAGAAACGATTCTATACCCTCTGGGAGATCATTTACATATATCAGAAACAGTATAGGTCCAAGGACTGACCCCTGCGGGACTCCACTTGTAACGTCTCGCCAATCTGAGACCTCACCCCTCACACTGACTCTTTGTCTCCTGTTGCTTAGGTACTCCTGTATCCAACGGAGTACCTTCCCTTTCACTCCAGCCTGCATCTCGAGCTTTTTCACTAGCCTCTTGTGTGGCACTGTATCAAAGGCTTTCTGACAATCCAAAAATATGCAGTCTGCCCACCCTTCTCTTTCTTGCCTTATTTTTGTTGCCTGGTCGTAGAATTCAAGTAACCCTGTGAGGCAGGACCTGCCATCCCTGAATCCATGTTGGTGCTGTGTTACAAAGTTCTTTCGCTCCAGGTGCTCCACTAGCTTTCTTCGCACAATCTTCTCCATCAGCTTGCATGGTATGCAGGTTAGGGACACTGGCCTGTAATTCAGTGCCTCCTGTCTATCCCCTTTCTTGTATATCGGGACTACATTAGCTGCTTTCCAAATTTCTGGCAGTTCCCCTGTTGCCAGAGATTTGTTATACACTATGGAGAGTGGTAGGCACAGTTCTTCTGCTCCTTCCTTAAGTATCCAAGGAGAGATTCCATCTGGGCCTATAGCCTTTGTCACATCCAACTCTAGTAAACACTTTCTTACTTCCCCGCTTGTAATCTCAAACTCTTCCAGTGGTTCCTGGTTAGCTATCCCCTCTCTTAACTCTGGGATTTCTCCTAGTTCTAGGGTGAAGACCTCTTGGAATTTCTTATTCAGTTCCTCACATACTTCCTTGTCGTTTGTAGTGAATCCTTCTGCCCCTATCCTTAATTTCATAACCTGTTCCTTTACTGTTGTTTTTCTCCTGATGTGGCTATGCAGCAATTTAGGCTGAGTCTTTGCCTTGCTTGCGATGTCGTTTTCGTATTGTCTTTCCGCCTCTCTTCTCATCCTGACATATTCATTCCTGGCATTCTGGTATCTTTCTCTGCTCTCCAGTGTCCTGTTATTCCTATAGTTTCTCCATGTCCTTTTACTTTGTTGCTTAGCTAGCCTACATCTCTGATTAAACCATGGGTTTCTCATCTTCATTTCACTGTTTTCCTTTTGGGCTGGGACAAACTTGTTTGCTGCTTCCTTGCACTTTTGCGTGATGTAGTCCATCATATCTTGGGCCGTCTTTTCCCTGAGCTCTGTTTCCCATGCTATGTCTGTTAGGAATTTTCTTATCTCCTCATAGTTTCCCTTTCGGTATGCTAACCTTTTGGTTTCAGTATCTCTCCTCGAGTTCAATAACCCTTCTTCAATCAGGTACTCAAACTCCAATACACTGTGGTCGCTCATCCCTACTGGGGCCTCAAAACCGATTTCTCTTATGTCAGAGTCGTTCAGGGTGAAGACCAGGTCGAGTCTCGCTGGTTCGTCATTTCCTCTCATCCTTGTGGGTTCTCTGACATGCTGGGTTAAGAAGTTTCTAGTCACCACCTCGAGTAGTTTGGCTCTCCACGTATCCTCGCCGCCATGCGGTTCCTTGTTCTCCCAATCAATTCTTCCGTGATTGAAGTCCCCCATGATGAGCAGGTGGGATCTATTTCTACAGGCAGCAGAGGCTGCCCTCTCAATTATAGTGTTAACTGCCATGTTGTTATTTTCATACTCTTGACTGGGTCTTCTGTCATTTGGTGGAGGGTTATATATTACTGCTACTACTATCCTTGGTCCTCCCATTGTCATGGTGCCTGCTATGTAGTCTCTGAAACCCTCACAGCCCGGGATAGCCATCTCCTTAAAACTCCATTCCTTTCTCATGAGTAGGGCCACTCCGCCTCCTCCCCTACCTTCCCTCTCTTTCCTTATTACTGTGTACTCCTGGGGAAACACAGCATTCGTTATGATTCCAGAGAGTTTTGTCTCGGTGAGTCCGATTACATCTGGGTTCACCTCTTGTGCTCTTTCCCTTAGTTCACTTGTCTTGCTTGTGATCCCATCTATGTTCGAGTACATTACCCTGAAACTGACTCTCTTCTGCTTCTCCTCTTGGGGGGACCTGTGGGGTCTGGGGTGAGCGGGAGCTTGGAGGATCTGGTATGGGGAGACTGGTGGAGGAGGAAGGGCTTGGGGGGGTGGAGGGGAGGGGGAGGGAAGGGTGGGTGGGTGAGAGGGGGAGGGTAGAGGGGGTGGGTGAGAGGGGAAGGGTTGGGGGGTGGGTGAGAGGGGGAGGGTTGAGGGGGGTGAGAGGAGGAAGGTTGGGGGATGGGGGAGAAGGGGGGGTTTGGGAGGGCAGTATAGGGGGGAGGGCTTGGGGGGCTTGGGGGGAAAGGGAAGGCTGAGGTGGGTGAGGAAGAGGGGAGGGTGTTGGGGAGTGGTGGAGAGGGGAAGGCTTAGGTGGGGTGGGGGAGAGTGGGGGGCTTAGGGGGGCAGGGGAGAACGGAGGGCTTGTGGGTGGGAGAGACTGGAGGGCATGTGGGAGAAGGGAGGGCTTGGGGGATGGGGGAGAAGGGTGGTCCTGGGGGGAGGGGGGAGTGGGAGGAGGGGGATGAGCGGGAGGAGGGGGGTGAGTGGGAGAAGGGGGGTGGGTGGGGGAAGGGTGATTTAGGTGGGTACTTATTGGAGGGCTGACAGGGGTTGGGGCAGGTAGGGTGTCTGTTGAGTAGAATGTGGGGATGGTGTCGCACTCCCTGTGGCTAGTGCATTGTTTGAAGTGGGTTCCCCACTCCCCTCTGGGATTGTGTGGATCGGGGTTGTGGCTCCCTGATTCCTTTCTCTCTCCCTGCGCTCCTTCCTCGCGTCTGCTGCCTGCTTTCTCTCTTCCCTTGTCATATCCCTCTGTAGGAATACTTTTTTGAACTTCTCTACATTTGCTAGACAGCACTTCCTTTCTAACAGTTCCTCTTTCGTGCTTTCGCTCATGAATACCACCTTTATCATTCGGTCTCTGTCCTTGTTGTACTTTCCAAGCCTGAAAACCTTTTCAACATTTTGTACAGTTCCCTCCATGCTTACCTCTTTAAGGATCTCTTTAACTATGTTTTTGTCCTTGTCTCTCCGCTCCTTTGGCCTGGCCCCTGTTTGCTCTTTAATGCCAGCCACTACTACTGCTCTTTTTCTCTCTATCAGCCGGCTAGTACATCTAGCTGCTTCCTGAGAGGAGGCCACTTCCATGGCAACTTCCTTAACTGCAGACCTGGCCTCAGGGCTCTTTTTAATCATTTCAGCAAATGAGAGCTGGGGTGTGAGGTCCCCTCCACAGTAGCATTCCTGTCTCCCTGAGGCACGGTTTGTGTCTGGTATTGTGGAGAAGTCTCCTTCAGGCATCTTATCTCTTCTTTGCTGCCCTTAGTTCATCCTGCAGGTTGGCAATTGTCTCCTTCATTACCCTCAGTCCTTCACTGAATTCATCCCACATTTGCTGGAATGCTCCCTTCATCCAGGCTTCCTGTTCCACCCCATCCTCTGAATTGTTCCAGCCTCGATTGTCATCCTGCGTTTGGCACCCCGAGTTCGGTCCGCTTTGAGAGAAGCCTTTCTAATTACTGTTAGTTTTAGCCCACCCAGAAATTGGCTCTGTGTATGGAAGGTGGCTCGGACGGAATTCATACCTTAATGTAAATTGCTTAGCCAGTGTGAAAGGTTGCGTATATTATTTTTTAATTGTTGATCTTGAGGATAGTAATTACTAACTTTAGGGTAATCACGAGTGATTACCGTCCTCTTAGCACTTTGGAAATAGAATTGTAGTAAACTATAGAGTGGGCGATAGTAACCGATAACATAAATTAACGTAAATTAACATAACTGGTACAGAGATTAATCAGCTGTCTTGTAGTACAGGGGATTAGATGGGATTTTCCTCGACTGGTAATGCATCGACGGGTAGGAGTGTTTGTTGTAATTTCCCGGCTTACTAGTGACAGTTTGGAAGAGTTACTGTAACATTCATCGTAAATGTTTTGGGTTATTGAACGTAAATCAATTGTATTGATTGGTGATCGTCCGTGGGACGAAGTGTTAACGTAAGGCTTAATTTGAGGAAGGGTGCTGGAATTGCCAGTGAACCCATTAGTTATTGATGCCATTGAAAGACTACTGATTTGATTGACAGGTTGGTTCAACCGCATATTGCCAGGTGTAGACTGCCACTGAGTGCGTATATCCATCTAGGACACAGGATTAGGTGGTTACTGGAGACGTGTTTCAGAGCCCACTCTGTCATTTGTTGTAATGTGATTATAGATCTGGGTTGGTTTCCTTGCTTGCTTGTTGATTCCTCTGTGGTCACGCTTATGTCCGAGTTAGTTCATTATGCAGCCCGAGGGGCTGGTGTCTAGCTGTTAGTGAAAGTGTAACAGGAAGGATTTCGAGTAACGTCATTGACACTTCTTCTTGTTTGTTGTAGTAGTCAGTACTTTATTGAATAAAATAAGTTGTTATGTTAACACACTGGTGCTTTTCCCCCTTGACACCCCGCACATTATTATTGTTATGCAAATGTTCTCCACAATCGACTATGGGAGACTTATTTCTGAGCTTTATATCAAATATACGGCACTACAAAACAATAAACTATTGTTGTGAGAGCCCAGCACCTACTCATTAGATTCGCTCCAGCAAATGACGAAGGTCAATGGCCTAAGTGAAGGGGATTTCAATTTAATTGGGGTCTCGGCGTTTGCTCGCGCTACTCAATTGTTCGTACAGGGTCCCAAAGTGAGGAATGAGCTGCTTACCACACGGGTGTGTTAGCTAAGCAAGTCATTCCTCAGGCGACCTAGTTGACTATCACGACAGAATAAAGGTTAAAGAATAAGAAACTTCTTAGAAATTTTCCGAGCTCAATCCCTTATACCAATTTCATTTATTCCAATGTACCGACGTAAGTCAGCACAGCTCAAAAAACTCTCACCTCAGTCTTTCTTCAAAGCGGAGTTCCATCCACTGATTCCTCCTCTACTGGCCTCGAAATTCTCTAACACACTCCTTCTTCTCAGGACAAAACTGCACACCCATCGAACTGCCAATAAAGTGTTCCCTAAAACATATTAACCTAAAATAAAACTACACAACTAAATGTCTCCTTCAACATCACTCGATCCCTCCTGCCGTTGGTGACCCCCAAGCCCGGACGAGTCCAGTTGCCTTCCCTGTTGCCCTGGCCTCCCCGGGCGGCCCTCACTCCGTTCACCACAAGCAAACCGGGGAGAGTGATTCCCCCTGCTCGTCTCTCAGACTGGCTCCCTCATTCCATTCTCTATTGGCTCTTTGCTTTAATAAAATATGCCTAATATAATTATATACACTTGCTACGGCCGCTGGTTACATGACCAACTACAGGCAATTACTGTTAACTGGTTTAAAATGGCTTATCATAGAATTTGGTCTGCTCGCGGCGCTCACTGACTGAGCAATCGCCACCAGGGTGCTCTAAGTGCACAAAACTACTTTAAAGACTGCTCCACACTCTCCCTGCAGTCCACGACTGGAGTTGAAACACACAGAATTATTCCCTCAATCGAGAATCTGTCCACTTCTTCTTTGAAAGTCTAAACAATCAGGGGTCCTTCTTAAACAGGGGCTCACTAGCGCATGACCTACCCTCTGATTCTTCAGCTTAAAGGAGTCAAGTCTCTGAAAAGAGCACTCCGACTCCAGAAAAATACTCTACATTCATGCAAGCATTTATTTATATCTTATTCACTGCCCATGCTTCTAAACTATTTGTCAAATTTAACCAATTGTTTTAAGTATGTATCTTCATGTCTATCTTTCTTTGACCTCTTAGTTAGTTCAGGCCTGATAGAATAACTCTTAGGGGGTAACCTCGTTTCTCAGGCAGCCTGGGATCAGAAACCTACATTATCAAGCGGTTATTTTTTTTCCCCTCTGTGATTACAGGCTCCCGTGGAAATCATAGTGACATCCACTTTGTCCAACTAATAAAAGTATGAATTCAAAAGATGTAAGAGCTTAGTTAATTAAAACACATATAGACAGCTAGAAACAGAGCAGCGGAAATAGAATACTAAACTTTGACGTTCAAAAGGCTTGTAAAGGTTGGGGAAGGATGGATCGTGAACATTTGTAATTCTGGATGAAGATGGGGTTTGGGAACGAGGAGGATGGAAAATTCGGGGCCTGTCCCTAGGGTTGGTATTAGTTATGAAGTTAGGTTTATTCAGTTGTGTTATGTTTGGGTGTGTGTGTTATGGTTATGTCAGTTCGTGTGCTAGGTGGTTAGGCGTGGGCATTAAGTGGTGTCTGTGTAATATTGAGCCGTGGCAATGGTTACTGGAGGCTATCCTCAACAATATTAGGCTAACCATACTCCTTGCAGGAAAAAAGTTTTGCTTTGTTAGTTATTCGGAATTTGTTGTTTTTAAGTGTAGATTGGGTCCGGGAGGGCCAAACTCATCTGGGTCTTCTGCAATCCGGTAGAATTATGGTTTCAGGAATTTAATAGTCGTGTCCGGATGACCGGGGGTCACCTCTTGCTGGAGAGGGTATATTTGGTTGTGTGTGGCGGCATCTTGTATCTCGTAGTAACTGTGCTGTGCTGATGGTAATGCTGGATATTCTTCATCCGGAACAATGAGCTGCTGTCTACGGTACAGCTGCTTTCTTGCTAGTTAGCTGAGTCTGATGTTTTTGGATCCTTTTGATGGCTTCTTGAATTTGATAGGTCCTCACTCTGTCTGCCAGAGACAGGTTTGCTGCAAAGCGGAATTCTTTGTTTTTTGAACTTGATGTTCTTTAGGTAAACTGCGTTTTGGTAGTTGAGGTAGGCGGGTATAAGGATTACACGAGGCTAGGTCTATGATCAACCTTTACCTGTGACTTGACTTGATGGGACTTGTCGGAAGCAGAAGAGCTTTGCCAGGGATTCTTTAGCTGTCGCTGTCTTCTTTTAGACGTATTGGATGAAGTTAAGTAGTCTATTGTAGTTGTATCCGAGCAGCACTGTGTTCGGTTTTGAACAGTTATACTCTGACTATGCACCCGCCTTCGTTTTATTGGTATGGGCAATCCAAACTAGTAATATGCGAATTTTCTGGGTTATTGGTGATCCTCCATTTCCTTTGCCAATTTCCAGTTCGGGCGAATTCAACGTTTTGCCTTCTTGGTGACCTCTGCAGTGTTTTGGTTGCATTGAGGTGGGGTTTTACTCATTTAGGTGACCGTAGCGCAAAATCGAATGAGGAATACTCTGGCTGAGGTAGGTCATTTACACAGATGTTGAAGAGTACCGGGCCCAGGTACGAGCCTGGCGGTACTAAGACTTAGGGGGTAAACGATCTATCCGTGTTACGGGCTGGTAAATCCGATAGCTTATACTCCAGGCCGTCGTGCCATAAGCTATCGAAGACCTTGTGTACGTCCCTAGTCCCAATCAAAGCTACTTGTTTTTGATTGCGAATTGAGCTTACTGCGTCGTAAATGATGTTTATTGCGTGTTGGGTGAAAAGTGAAACACCCGAACTTTGGAAAACCCGAGATGCTTTTCAGTGAAGAGGTTCGTATACGCCATTTACAAACCAAACACCCCCCCCCCCCCAGTAAATGATTATGATGAATAATTTTCTTGAAACATTTTCCTATTGTGTCGAGGAGAAGGATCGGGCGGTAGTTGCTTGGTTGGTGCGGTCGTTTTTTGCCTGGCTTGGGAATGAATCTCATCTTGGCTTTTAACGGCCGAAAAAGGAATATGGGCCCATTCAGCAGAAGGGCCTGGAGCTTTGTTTGATCTTTTATGTTGTAGTGACGTGGTCGAACTTTGGGTATGGGGAGGAGTCAGAGCTCTAAGACTGGGAATCTCTGAGACTCTGGGAAATATAATTCCCATGTATATTGGTTGGATTGCCCTTCACTCGTTGCCCCAGATGGTGGTTCCTGTTAGCCAACGTTAGGTTAATTGTTTCTTTTGAGAGGGTTTGCAGGGTTTTAGGCAGGTGGATGGCCTGATTGTTGATTTGCTGAGGCAGGCTTGAAGGTAATTATGCATTTTATTTCTGATCTCACATGTGGGGTTTAATATTGGTAATACGTCCTGATGCTGGACATTTTGCATGTGGCATCGGTAGCTTGCTGGATACAGTTTTGGATGGAGTTAACGACTTGGTCGATTGACGGGTGGGAAGGTTGGCCAGTTCGATTATTGGGTCCTATGGAGGAAGGTTTGGTCGCCTGTGTCTGGATGGCAAGGGTCTCGGACCACAAACCCTAAAAGTTTTTGTAGAGTAAATGACTTACTGTAACGTGGGTCCGAGCCCACGTTCTTGCTGGGGTTCACTTGCAGAGAAAACAAAATCACCGTCCCTGTTGGTCAGTACGACGTCTGGGGTACACTTTGCGTTACCTGCGAAGGTTTAAGTGTGGCGGCTTGTTTGAAAGAAGGTCATGGTTCTGAATTAAGGTGAAAAGCTGTCTGCTCTAAGGTCCGTTACAGTTTGTTCCATTGAAAAAGAGCGGGTCGTGAGGAATTTAGGTTTCCTGCAACTGTTGTTGGGTAGCTCTGTCGAGCAGCGTTTAAGACGGGATTGAGGGAGGGGAGGTCGGGATAGCTGTGCAGAAATTAAGGGGGCACATGGGGTTAAAGGAGCGTTCCACTTGATAGGAACTGGGTCACTCCACTGGAGAATGGCGAAAGAGAGATCCCTTTTCCACCAAGTTGCCACCCGCTGAAATCCCTCTTTAACTCCGGGTGTTGAACTCAAAGAGGGATGGATGGTTCGGTGGGCTGCTGTTTCGTGAGGAGGAGGATGTTTGAGTAAAGTCTGCTACTTCTATGAGAAAGAAGGATCTGCTGTTGTGATGACGTGCTTGATATTTACTTTCAAGATTGTGATTCCAATTATGACAGTTCATTTGGTAATTTGGAGTTGCGGCGGCAGTAGAGTTAGTACGAGGGACTCGAATCGGTGTGTGGACGCAGGGAGGGTGCGGTCTGTCAGAGGGGGGGGGGGGGAAGTCTTAGTCGTGGAGGGGTTTGCTTAGTCACAGGGCTCGTAGCTTCGTTGCTGTTAACTTTAACGTTCACCCTCATGGAGCTCGTGTCGGCACTGCATTCCGAAAATTCAGAAGAATCGTCTAGCGGTTCATTGTCTGTGGATCTGGGGATTGGCCTCGTCGTTGCGGGGCCCGACGCCTTAGTTGGGGAGGAGGGCGAGGGGGGGCAAGGCCTGGATGCAGTAGGAGTTGAGGAAGGGGGTGCAGGAGGAGGGGAAGATAGATTGAATCACCTAGTTGCGCTTACAGCTTTGGATCTAAGTCACGCTCTCAATTGGCAATCAATGGGTTGTACAGATTTCTGGAGCCTATTTGGCTCATAATACTCTATCTTGAGGTTATCTTGAGATGATTCCGAGGGGCCTTAGCGCGTCTTGAGCCCCGCCGGCCCACCGGCCCATCGACCAGGCCTCCTTTTAGTTACAACCCGTCCCTACCAGGAAGCAGACCGAAGGCATCGGTACTACACTCCAGGTTAGTTAACCCGGTTAGGTAACCATTACTGTTAGTTAAGCTTAGGTAGTATGTAACCCCGTATGTACAGTAGTTAAGGTTAGGTACCTATTTACGGTTAGGTAACAAGGGCATAAGGGTGAAGGTCGAGGAAAATTTTGCCCATGTCTCAGCCTCACCGGGGATCGAACCCAGCAACCTCAGGACTACGAATACAAAACGCTGTCCACCCAGCGGTCAGGCGCCC
>WNGS01142304.1:16088529-16102165 GCA_020271785.1 Procambarus virginalis | reverse complement strand
TTATCTACATTTCAAACTGTGTATGGAGTCTGCCTCCACCACAACACTGCCTAATTCATACCAATTGTTAACTATTCTGACACTTAAAAAAATATTTCTAATGTCTGTGGCTCATTTGGGTACTAAGTTTCCACCTGTGTCCTCTTGTCTGTGTTTCACCCATGCTAAATAATTTGTCTTTGTCCACCCTGTCAATTCTCCCGAAAATTTTATAGGTGGTTATCATGTCTCCATCTTACTCTTCTGTCTTCCAACGACGAGAGAATTAGCTCCCGTAGCCTTTCCTCGTAGCTCATGCCTCTCAGTTCTGGGACTAATCTGGTGGCGTACCTCTGAATCTTATCTAACTTTGTTTTGTGTTTAACTAGTTATGGATTCCCGGCTGGAACTGCATACTCCAGGATTGGTCTGACATAAGTGGTATACAAGGTTCTGAACGATTCCTTACACAAGTTTCTAAAGACAGTTCTTATGTGTTCTAATCTAGCATATGTCACTGAGGATATCCTTTTGATGTGGGCTTCTGGGGACAGGTTCGGTGTGATATCAACCTCTAAATCTTTCTCTCTATTTGACTCTTGCCGGATTTCATTTCCCAGACGGTACCTTGTGTTCAGCCTCCTGATCCCTTCGCCTAATTTCATTACTTCTCACTTTCCTGAGTTAAACTTTAGTAGCCTTTTCTAGACCATTCCTCCTGTTTGCCCAAGTCGTTCTGTAGTCTCTGTCTATCTTCATCCGTCTTAATTCTTCTCATAACTTATGCATTATTAGCAAACATTGAGAGGAATGAGTCTATACCCTCTTGAAAATCATTTACATATATCAGAAACAAGATGGGTCCAAGTATAGAGCGCTGTAGGACTCTGCTGGTGACATTTCGCCACTCTGATGTCTCCCCCTCACAGTTAGTTACTGTTTCCTGTTGCTTAAATACTCCCTTATCCAATCGATCACCTTACTCTTTACTCCTACCTGTTTCTCATACGTTTGTAACAGCCTTTTACGGGGTACTGTAATAAAGGCTTCCTGACAGCTCAAGAAAATGAAGTCTGCCCAGCTTTCTCTTTCTTGCCTAATTTTTGTTGCTTGTCTTGGTCATATCTATTAAGGCTTTCAGATACGATTTACCAACACTGAACCCATGCTGATGGTGTGTTACAAAGCTCTTTCCCTCCAGATATTCTACGAGCCTTTTCCTCACGATCTTTTCCATCACCTTGCATGTATACAAGTTAGGGAAACTGGCCTGTAGTGCAGTGACATTTGCCTGTCACGCTTTCTGTACATTGGGACTACATTAGCTGTCTTGCAGCTTTCCGGTAGGTCTCCTGTTTCTAGTAATCTTGTATACGACATAGAGAGTGGCACACTTAGTGCTTCTGCCCCCTCTTTTAATATCCATGGTGAGATTCTCTCAAGCCTAACAGCCTTTGCCACATTCAGCTCCAGATTCCCTTTAACCTGATCACTGGTGAGCTCAAATTTCTCAAAGGTGGCCTGGTTGTGCTCCTCCACATTTAGTACAGGGCTTCTCCTTGTTCTATTGTGAAGTCCTCCTGGAATCTCTTGTTGAGTTCTTCACACACCTTCTCATCATTCTCCGTGTTTCTGTTTCTTCTCCTCTTTTCTCAGTTCATCACCTGTTCTCTCACTGCTGTTTTCTTCCTGATGTGGCTGTGGAGCAGTTTTGGTTGGGTCTTGGCTTTACTTACGATGTAATTTTCATACGGTCTCTTTGCTTCTCTCCTCACTCTGAGGTACTCATTTCTGGCTCTCTGGTATCTCTCCCTGCTCTCTGGTTTCTGTTATTCCTGTAGTTTCTCCATGTTCTTATACTCAACTGCTTCGCAATCTTACATTCCTGACTGAACCATAGATTCTTCTGTTGATTTTCATGTTTCTCCTTTTGGGCAGGGATAAATCTGTCTGCAGCTTCCTGGCACTACTGTGTGACTTAGTACATCATATCCCGTTCAGTCTTTTCAATGAGTTCTGTTTCCCATGGGATTCCCATTAAGAATTTCATCATCTCGTCATATTTTTCCTCTTCGGTAATTTAGCCTCTCCCTTCTTTGAATAGATTATAACTACCTCCACCAGATAGTCAAATGTCAATACACTGTGGTCACTCATTCACCATAGGTGACCACTTCCAATTGACTTCCTTATTATTACTCATTTAAGCTATGTTGGTCCTTGACATGCTGGCTCAGAATGTTTCTTGTTGCCACTTCCAAGAGTTTAGCTCTCCATGTATCTGCACCTCGATGTGGTTCCCCATTCATCCCCCTCTATCTTTTCATCCATTTTCACCCGCACTTCCCACTGGTGTAGGAAGCGTTCCATGGGCAGGGTTACTTGGGAAGGCGCATCCTCCCGTGGGGGTAGTTACCAGGAGTTTAATGGGAGGTTGGAGGGGGGGGGATTGGAAGGCTTAAAGCTTGGCGGGCCTACTTGGGACAGAGAAAATCAAAGAGTGAGGGAGGAGGTGTGCTCGGGGTGGGCAGGCAGGGAGTGCCCGTGGTGAGAGCTCGTCTTCGTGTGGTGTAGTTACCAGGGGTTTCGGGAGAGGTGGGTTGGGGGATGGAGGGCTTAGATCTTGCCTAGGCCTACTTGGGGCAGGAAGAAGGCCAGGGATGGGAAGCAGGAGGTTCATAGGGCGAGGGGGGAGGGAGAATTTGGGTGGTATAGTGGACATTGTGTAAGGGAAAGGAAGGGTTTGTGCTTGGGGAAGGAAGAGTTCCGATGGGGTGGCAGATGAGGGTGTTGCAGTCCACTCTGGGGTCTCTAAATTGCTGGTTTTGTGTTCCCAACTACACTCTGGGATTGTTGGGCTGGAGACAAGGATGACCCAGAGCGGATTTAACTATGGAGAAAGGAAGCAGGGCGCGGGGTTGCCTATGAGGTGAAGGAGTTGGGAAAGATATGGGTGGGGCGGCGATTAATGCAGCGGAGGGGGGGGGGGGGGGGGGTGGAGGTAAGGCGTTGAGCTCGAGAGGCAGGTCCATTTCTATTGAAGGTTAGTATGATAGAATGGTTTGGTAAATGTTGATTTCGGGAAGGTTATTGGCCTTCCTGGGCGAGTTCCAGAGCTCCAGCAGGTGGACTGGGTCGTCCCTGACAACAGGTTTTGCGAATTCCAGCAGCTCTTTTTCCATGTCCGGTGCAGATGAGGTTTGGGGTTGGGCCATCAGTGGGTGATGGCCCAACCATGGCACTAGTTTGAACCATGGCACTAGTTTGTGTTGGGTTGGGATCTGGGGCTGGAGGAGGGTTGGGTGGGATGGTTACCGGCTTGAGCGGGTTGTTGATGCTCTACGGTTGGGAAGTATTTGGCTTGGTGATTGGGGACACCCCAGGCATTGGTGAGTGGCGGTGGTGCATGTCTGGTGGCGGCGGCCTGCCGGCGGGCTTCAGCTTCGGTTACCTGTACGCATTTGATTGACCCTTTCCTCCTTTCACACTGGATCCATTGTGGGGTCCATTGCATTGGGCATATTTTGAGTAGTGGTCAAATCCAAAGCACTTAAAAAATTACTTGATTTTGTTGGACTTTTGCATTGAGATTTGGTCGGTGTCCGGCATTAAGGAGGAAATGCCCTCAGGCCTTTGACGCCGGTTCGGCTGTGGCCAAAGTTAGCTTCAAAACTTTGTTGGTGTGATGATATCAACGCTTTTTGTGGAGTGTGGTGTGATGGTATCGACAACATCTATGGACCTGCACTCAAATTTCAAGGCATTAAGTGAGATGAAGACAATTCCATCTGTTGGTGGTGTGGCAAGGTCAGCGCTATCTGTGACAGGTTCCTGTTCGTACCTCAGTTAGGAGGTAAGGTCGATGACAATGACCACTGGTGAATGAAGTAATGATATAAATGGCATCTAGATTGTGCAGTCGATTACGTTTTCAGTTCCCTGATGAAAGAGTGTCAGCCTATGTTCTCCTTGTATTCTTTCTGTCTAGCTAATGACTATTAAGTCTACAGAGGTGACATAAAGAATCTATTGCCCTCTGGAAGTCAATTCACCTTGTGCAGTTCAGAACTACGGACGTGTTTCCAGTGAGGACAAGTGGCCGCCGTCGGCAGTAGACAGTGTTATGGCTGTTGTACTTGTGCATTTTCGTGTTGACAGACGTACCTGGCATTTAGCCAGGATGAGTTACAAGACGACAATACTGGCCGTCTGAGGGGAAGTGCTGTCAGTGTATTTGCTGGATACTTCTGACAGGGGGGTTAGTGGAGACCTCCTGGATGTATTATTTGTGATCTCTTTCAGCGTGTTGCTGAAGACCTCTGCCAGTGTGTATTTGGAGAGAAGATGTGGGGGTATTTGGACACTGTGATGTTATGGTGTGGAATTGGCCCATGTGGAATAAGGTGAACTTGCCGGTGATTACCACTGACCGTGGACGACGTATACGTGAAGCTATTGGAGTCACCGGGACTTGAAGAACTCCCCAGATGTATTAAGCATTTTGTGCGAAAGATACACTGTGTATATATGTGTGTGTAGTATTGACAAATTATATCTGTGAAGGTGTTATTTAGTCTTGTTTACCTCCTTTTATTTGCACAATTACTTCTCACCTCCAATTCTTGATAACTTACCATTGACTTGAGGGTGGGATCAAAGAGGAGGCTCTAAGACCCATTACGCAGAAAGAACCTGGTTACTTGCTCAACCAGGCTGTAACACAATTGGAATCTCCAGCGAGATCCGACTTCACGTCAGGTAAGTTTAGCAGAATTTGTCAAGTAATTAGTACAATGCCCTTGTGTAGATTTCGGTTCCACTTTTCGTGTGTAAGTTTTATGTATAGTGTTACGTGATTAAGCGCAGCATTATGAAAGTGAACAAAGCCGAGAAACAGACCATTGATTCTCTGGACGATGTTCAAGAGTTCCTAAACCAGGATAATTGCCTCCCCAAATTGAAACATTTAGGAAATCCTGAGTTGGTTTCGTAAGTGCCTACTTTGAGATTAAGGTGAGTAATTGCGATTTGCGTGTTGAGATCCTCACAAAGGTGTAGAGGCATTTAAAACCTAACGGCAAGCAGGAAAGTGAAGTTCGTAGTAAAGGAGTGTGTTATGGCTTCCACTGAAAGAAAAGATCAAGGAGGTGATAGAGAGAATGGCGAAGAGGAACTTAATGTGAGCTTATTAACAGTGAAAATGCGAGTTAGAAATTCATCATGAAATAGTGGAGTAAGCTAGAACTAGAAGAAAGAGAAGAGCGGGAAATAGAAATGAAAGAAAGAAGAGGGAAATGGAAGTAAAACGGGAGATTGAAATGAAACATTTGGAAATAGAAGAAAAAGAGAGGGAGAAAGAGAAGAAAGGCAACATGAATTGAAAGTCCTAAGATTAAGGGGTAGAACGGAAACCAGTTGTTCTGACCCAGTGCGGAACATTAAAATGGTGCCTAAATTCCATGAGAAGATGTCCAAATTCTTTGCTGCTTTCGAGACGGTAGCTGCATCATTAGACTGGCCAAGAGACAATTGGTCAATTATGATCCAATCAGTGCTGATTGGGAAAGCACAAACTGCGTACTCAACACTGTTGGTAGGTGACTCTTGTGATTACGACGCTATCAAGAAAGTGGTGCTGATGGCTTACCAGTTGGTGCCTGAAGCATATAGGCAGAAATTTCGCAACCTTAAGGAGACATCAGAGCACAAGTTTACGGAGTTCGCGTGCATTAAGGAGCAGCTGTTTTACGAATGGTGAGCGACTCTGAAGATGGAAACCAAAGAACAACAGGAGTAACTTGTCTTATTAGAATATTTCAAAGAGTGTTTTTCCGGTAATCTGAAGACATACTTGAATGAACAGCAAGCAGAGACCTTGGATGCTGCAGCCACTATGGCTGAAGAATATATTCTAACCCATAGGCCTTCTACCAGGTATGTTCCGAAGAGCTACTCCAAACCATTTTTGAAGTATAAGTCGGAAGAGAAGACCATTGCACGTGAGGCCGTGAAGACAACCCCCAGGTAGTCAAAGAGGAACTTGTCCTAGGTGAGACATAGTGTGTTGGACCAGTGGAAAGAAAGGGCACATATTTGCTAAGTGTAAGAACAGGACAGATAACGACCCACTTAGGGAGGTTTTGCTGGTGAGTTGTGTAATACCACCAGTAGAAACCCATTCACTATGCACAAATAGAGAGAAACCAGGATTGCTGGGCCCCGTACACACAGGGGCCATACTGTGTGTACGGGGCCAGACATACCCTGTATGTACACTCGATACATACAGGGTATGTATCGAGTGACCAGACTGGCAGAACTTTAGTGATTCTCACAGATAGTGGAGTAGCCCAATCTCTGGTTTTGAGGAACTCTTTACCCGTGGAAGTGCCTATAGAGGGGAAACGATGTGTTATTTTAGGAGGGGTTTCTTTCGACTTTGTACATGACCCCCTTAGTTGAAGTGTTGTTGAAATCGCAAAGTGTAGTTTACCTCAAGTGTACTTTGGCAGTAGTTGACCATCTTCCTATAGAAGGGATAGAGGTCATACTGGCCAATGACTTAGCTTTGGGTTTGGACAGTAACCATCCCATGGTGGTGGACGATGTGGTTGAAGAGGTGGTAAACCTAGTAGTAGCAGTTCACACCAGATCCCAGGCACAGACGCAGTTTAGATTAAATGACTTGTTTGACCCTATAACTACCCAACAGATTGACAGCACTCCATTGAACTCTCTCTCTCAACTCTACCCCCGAACTGAAGCTCTGGACCAGAGCGACCTGGATAACTGAGCAAAAAAGGAACCTCAAGTGAAAAGCACCCACAAATACCCTAGAGTCTGGTATGACGGCAGGTGACCCGTACTTCCGGAAAGATAAAGAGTGGTGCCCACAGAATCGACCAAGAACTCTCCAGGCTTCAGAAGTATGTGCACAGGTTTGTGTGCCCTCACTGTTCCCAACGATGCTGTTAGAAACAGCCAATTATGGACATTGCAAGCTTACGAAAGTTGTTAATCATCTAGCCAGAAATTTCTTCATTATCTTACTTGATTTTTTCCTCTTTGCCATAGCATCAGTGCTGAGTAAGTCTCTGGGATCCTCTCCATTCGAGATGGCATATGGTCACACAGTGAGAAGGACCTTTAGAGGTGAACAAAGGAGCAGTGGACAGACTACAAGCAGATGACAGTACACGTGTGCATGGTGAAGCGGTACCAGAGACGGGACATGAGCGCAAGCGAACAAGATCAAGAAGTAATTGAGGAGGTTGGTAGTCAAATAAATGTTATAACGAGTGATAGATCTCGCCAGTTTGATGTTCCTCGTGTAACTAGCGGGCTAGAAGCCAGCATGATAAGGAATTCTGGCAGCCCTGATGTTAGAAGAGTGGACGCATTCTTCACCCCCGCTGAAGTGACGAGTTATCACCAAGTTATCACTATCGCCAGCTGCGTTTCTGTAACCGAACAGGCCTTCAACAGCGAGGCCGTGACACTGACTTCTTTCAGCGTATAGACTGTTGCCAAAGGAACATGCGTGAACCTAGTCATCAGTCAAACCACTGGTACCTTTCGCCAGGCTGTACCTGGTAGCCCAAGGCGTCCCCTTCACGTATACCAGATTCCTGTCTTACTGGGGGACAGCCAGACCGGTACAGGAAACGCCTCCTGCAACCAGCCAACCTGCAGTATTGCTGCCCAGGGAAGTGTTGGCAGTTTGCCTCGGTCCATCGTTCTTCCTTAGAGCCTCGATGCTTACATTAACCAAGGTGTGCAAAGTGGCCTTGCTTCAGACAGGTACGTCAGTCAGGTCATTGCCAATGGGCTTGGTGTTCGCTATTCTCAAGAAATCTCTATTGGTACAGTTCCTAGAACAGGATTTTTTCATGACATTCGTAGTCCATCTTCATACTTCTAAATTTGTCAAGGCCCATTTTGGTCAGGTCTGACCTTATCCTCTTAAATTCCTTGCATAATTCCGGCAGAACAATCTCTGACTAACCAGATGGAGTCTACACCTCAAGGAGCCCTCCCTTTATATCGAGCACATTAAAAGGGTAGACAACGTGGAAGCAAATACCTTGTCATGCATCTAAATTGCTAATGTGGTGTATTTTCGTTTTTAGAAACAAAAACAATTTCTTTTTGGTGGGGAGATGTGACAATATCGACGCTTTCTATGAAGTGAGGTGTGGTGATATCGATGCTATCTACGGACCTGCACTCCAACTTCAAAGCATTAAGTGAGATGAAGACAACGCCATCTGTTGGAGGAGGTGTGGCAAGGTCAGAGCTATCTGTGACAGGTTCCTGTTCGTACCTCAGTTATGAGGTGAGGTCGATGATGACCTCTGGTGAGTAAAGTAACAATATCAGCTCTATCTAGATTGTGCATTCGATTGCATTTTCAGTTCACCGATGACAGAGTGTCATCCTATGTTCTCCTTGTATACTTTCAGTCTAGCTAATGGCTATTATGTCCACAGAGGTGATATGGAGACTCTATTGCGCTTTGGAAGTTCACCCTGGGCAGTCCAGAACTCCTGACTTGTTTCACCTGAGGACAAGTGGCCGCCATCAGTAGTAGGAAGTGTGTTAGCTGTTGTACTTGTGCATTGTTGTGTGGACCAGCATACCTGAGATTTGGCCATGAGGAGTTATAAGACGACAATACTGACCATCTGTGGCGAAGTGCTGACAGTGTGATTGCTGGAAACTTCTTCTAGGGTGTTAGTGAAGGCCCCTGGACGTATTATTTGTGACCCCTGTCATTGTGTTGCTGAAGGCCTCTGCCAGTGTTTCTGTAGAGCAGATGTGGGGTATTTTTTACATCGTGACGATTCGGTGGGGGACTGGCCCCATGTTGCATAAGGTGAACTCGCCGGTGATTGCAATTTAACGTGGATGACGTATACTTGAAGATCGTGGACTCGCTGGGATTCGATGAACAGTGCAAATATATTAAGAGTACTGTGCAAAATAGACAATATGTACTTATGTGTAATAATATGAAAATTATATCGGTGAAGGTATTATTTTAGTCTTGTTTACACACTTTTATTTGCACAATTCCTTGCTACTGCCAATTCTTGAAAGTTTACCATTGACTTTGGGTGGGATCATAGAAGAAGAGGCTTAAAGGCCCATTAAGATCAAAGAACCCGGTTACTGGCTCAAGCGGGCCGTAACAGTTGGCGATTACCAATGCATTGGTAATCTTGAGGGCTTGGACCATTTAAATTCTTGGTTCTTGATTTCTATTGATGCAATTATCTCCTGTTCTTCATGGTCCATGATAATCTCGTGATCCCTATGGATATAGATTATCCATTGGGAACCTCCATGAGGACTCCTTTGGGCATGCTGTAGACATTTTTGAAGTCGATGATAGTGGCCTTATAGACCACGTTCAGGATTTGGGTAGCAAGGCGCCTTTGGCCTGAAATGTCACTGAATCTTTGGTTGCAATGGTTCCAAGGGACCAGAAAAGGTAAGTCTATGTTTAGTTGGTGGTGTCTGAAAAGTCTGTGGCTGTTGGTTGTTAGCAAGTCGGCTGAGGCCACTAACATACTTGTGGCTAAGCAATTATCAGGTAGTAGTTAGATATCAACTACTAGTACATTAGTACATCTCAGGTTGTCAGTGGAGGCAGTGATGCTATTTCTCATAATGGGGGAAGATGTACACGGTTGTAATAATAAATAACAAGACGAATCCTTGCGTTTTCACTGCAAGGTTTGCCATCGGCGAAATCGTAAGTAAGAACCTCATCCGCCTTTGACTGAGGATTATCAGGCCCCAGGGGTGGAAAATCGGCCTCAAGGGAAGAAGTTATATTGTATTATAATGCATTATAAAAATACATGCACACGGGAATACAAGGAGGATGAGAAGGTGATGCGAGATATAACTGACAAGAATTTCGGCATCTAGTGGGGAATCCCTGGGGAGCACAATCATAACGCTGTCTACTGATGGACACCACGTGAGGCAATCTGCCAAACATTAAGACCTTAGCTCTTAATATTTTCATTCAGTACTTTCGTTCAGTACTTTCAGGACTTTTATAAAGGACGCAGATTTATCTGAAAATTCGGTTTAATAATACATTTACAATTGTATTGTGTCTTTTCTATTAGTATTGTTGTTAATATATATACGTGCAGTGCATGTAAGGGTGGACAATCCAAACGTCTAAAGGTTAGAGCTAATCCTCCCTCCCCTCACTTGACGGTCATGCTTTCGAGAAAAGCGATATTCCGAAGGTCCTGAAGAACGTGGCCGGCATCACACACATTATACTCACAGTCGAGGCAATCGCGTGGGAGGGTCGAGGGCTTGAGGCTCCGCATTAATCGCCCATAAAATTGGGCTTCTTAGGTTTACAGTGACTGATCACGGATCTGGGATATCACAAAGTGTATAATCGCACATAGAAAAAAATAAATACAGTGATATCACTAGAGCTTTTGTAATAAACAGAATAATCACAGCTCCAGGCCACGTGGGGAGCATAGGGCCACGAGGCCGATGTTTACATATTTGTATCAAGGTGTACTTGGGCTATAGAGAACAGTGATACAGTAAATTAGTGAAGGGTAACACAACAGGCGAAAGGATACCGCATATTGAAACAACCACCAGCACCGATCCACTGGCACTCAGTGGAAGAGTGGGACTCCACACCACGGGTGAGACGACGAATCCACCGAGGACCTCGACATAAGGACGTCATTATAAACTCACCTGGTTGTGTGAGCGGGACGGTTTTTCCCGGTAAGTACTGCCTGCTTCTGTCAGTTAACTGATGTACAGTGAGGCCAATTATAAGAGGAATCTTGTTCAGTTTATCATATATATTTAGACTCTCAAAATTGCTCATTCTGGGTAGAAGTGTGACACATAGGGGACCTTCGTGACACGCACACACACAAGCAAACCCATACACAAGCAAACCCTTACACAAGCATACACACACACAGTAACGGGATGGAGTAAATCAAAATACGAAACGTTTTTATTATGTGAAACATCACTCCAGTCACAGGATAACCCCCCACCCCACCCCACACTTTCCCACCCCATCTCTCCCGAAACACTCCCCCCCCCCCTCCACATGCATGGGAACCGGCTAGATAGCGGCCTTTGACACTTAGTTAACAACTGACCATACCTCCTATCTCTCACCCTCACCCTCCTCCTCCTCCCCTCCTTCCCCCTAAGCATACACAAATAGTTCTCTTCTGTGCCTCTCCCCTTTCTCCCAATATCTTTCCCCCTAACCTCCCCATACACATACTCCGCACGCACACGCACACACACGCGCACTCACGCACACACGCTTCCCCAACTCACTCAACCAAAATACTTCCCCCCTATAAGTGACCAGACATAAACACACACACACACACACACACACACACACACACACACACACACACACACACACACACACACACACAACTTCTTCATAGAACAACTTCCTACACTTGTGGGGAGTGAGGGTGAATTTGGATATAAGAAAGTGAGCTTCAAGGTAATGTACTCAAACATTGATGGGATTACCAATAAAGCAAGTGAACTGGCAGAAAGGGTGCAAGAAGAAAACCCTGATGTAATAGGACTAACGGAAACAAAATTGTCAGGAGTCATAACAGATGCTGTGTTTCCAAAGGACTACTATATAGTAAGGAAAGAGAGGGAAGGGAGAGGAGGTGGAGGAGTGGCCCTGCTGATAAGGAAGGACTGGAGTTTTGATGAGATGGAAATTCCGGGCTGTGACGGATTCAGAGATTACATAACAGGAACTATAACAATGGGTGGACCTAAGATAATAGTGGCAGTCATTTACAACCCTCCCCTAAATGACAGAAGACCTAGACAGGAGTTTGATAGGAACAACATGGCAACCATTAGTATAATAGAGAGAGCAGCTTCAGTCGCCTGCAGAAATGGCTCCAGACTCTTAATCATGGGCGATTTCAACCATGGAAAGATAGACTGGGAGAATGGGGACCCACATGGTGGTGCAGATACGTGGAGAGCTAAACTCTTGGAAGTGGCAACAAGGAATTTTCTGAGCCAGCATGTCAAGGAACCCACAAGAGTGAGAGGCAATGATGAAGCAGCTTGACTCGACTTGATATTCACCCTGAATGAGTCAGAAATAAGGGAAGTCAAAGATGAAGCCCCCATAGGAATGAGTGACCACAGTGTACTGACCTTTGAGTACTTGGTGGAGGTAGGGATAACCTATCCAAGGATGGGAGTGGAGGGAAAAAGACTGAATTACCGAAGAGGAAAATATGACAAGATGCGGCGCTTCCTCAGGGAAATACCATGGGAAACAGAACTTAAAGACAAGAATGTGCAGGTCATGATGGATTTTGTCACCCAGAAGTGCCAGGAAGCTGCAGAAAGGTTTATCCCCGTCCAAAAAGAGAAAAACGAAAAACAACAGAAAAACCCATGGTTCAACCAGGAATGCAAGGTAGCGAAGCAACTGAGTAAAAGAACATGGAGAAACTACAGAAATAACAGAACACCAGAGAGCAGAGAGAGATACCAGAGGGCCAGAAATGAGTACCTCAGAGTGAGGAGGGAAGCAGAGACAGTTTGAAAATGACATCGCGAGCTGCATTTCGCGATGCCAAGACCCAAGCCAAGACCCAACCAAAGCTGCTCCACAGCCACATCAGGAGGAAAACAGCAGTGAAGGAACAAGTGATGAAGCTGCAAAAGGCGGAGAACAGATACACAGAGAATGACAAGGAAGTGTGTGAAGAACTTAACTAGAGATTCCAGGAGGTCTTCACAATAGAACAAGGAGAAGCCTCTGCACTAAATGAGGAGGCGGCAAACCAAGCAACCTTCGAGGAATTTGACCTCACCAGTGATGAGGTCAAAAGGTGTCTGCTGGAGCTGGATGTGACAAAGGCTGTTGGGCCTGACAGAATATCACCATGGATACTAAAGGAAGGTGCAGAAGCACTAAGTGTGCCACTCTCTATGGTGTATAACAGGTCACTGGAATCAGGAGACTTACCAGAAAGTTGGAAGACAGCTAACATGGTCACAATATACAAAAAGGGTGACAGGCAAGAGGCACTGAATTACAGGCCAGTTTCCTTAACTTGTATACCATGCAAGGTGATGGAGAAGATCGTGAGGAAAAGGCTCGTAGAGCATCTGGAGGGAAGTAACTTTGTAACGCACCACCAACATGGGTTCAGGGATGGTAAATTGTGCCTCACAGGGTTAATAGAATTTTATGACCAGGCAACAAAAATTAGGCAGGAAAGAGAAGGGTGGGCCGACTGCATTTTCCTGGATTGCCAAAAAGCCTTTGACACAGCACCCCATAAAAGGCTGTTAAAAAAGTTGGAGCAACAGGCAGGGGTAAAAGGGAAGATGCTCCAGTGGATAAGGGAGTACTTAAGCAACAGGAAACAGCGAGTAACGGTGAGGTGGGAGACATCAGAGTGGCGAGATGTCACCAGCGGAGTCCCACAGTACTTGGACCCATCCTGTTTCTAATATATGTGAACGATCTTCCGGAGGGTATAGACTCATTCCTCTCAATGTTTGCTGACGATGCAAAAATTATGAGAAGAATCAAGACGGATGAAGATAGACAGAGACTACAGGATGACCT
>WNGS01142304.1:16053988-16073815 GCA_020271785.1 Procambarus virginalis | reverse complement strand
AAGTGGTAGTGTATAGGTTACATATGCTCATCAGGAAATTAACCTCAGTATTTGTTTAGCTGAACAAATTAAATAATTTATGAAATCGTTACAGTGTTTGTAAGCATACACATACAAGTCAAGTAACATGTTTAGATCGGTTAGCATATTGAGGCTCAATACTCACGCTGTCATACACTCCACACCCAGCCACTTGGCTCCACGTTACAGTGCCACATAACGGGTTCCGAACCTTGGCAAAGTACCTGCTCAGCTAGAAGTAGGATACAACTCAAATTCGTTAGCTAAGTAAATTTGTGGTCACGTTTCAAGGGTGGCAGTCTAACTATAGTATTTAAAGTTAGAATAATAAGTCACTATAACATGGTTGAAAGTTAGACATCCAACCCCACACTTCTGAAAATTAAATAATGGACGAAGTTGCAGAGAATGTATACTATTTGCAGTATGAAACACAGAATATTTAGCTTTATTGTTCATTCAAATTAAATGTCGTATGAAATGTTTTGTCCTTTCTTGAATTAGGAATAAGTTCTCAATAAAAAAAAAATAGTAATTTTCAAATGAATCAGCAGGTGGTGCAAACTCCCATACGTGCTCATCGCTGAACCTAACTTTATTAGTAGTAAGGTCTAAACGTCTGTTGACCCTAATAAATGAGAAACTAGATATGTGACTTTCATGCACAGTATTATGTTGGAGTAGCTAGTGCTGATTTAACATTTTATCAGTTTCATCATTTTGTATAAATTGTTGTTACTTACTGTAAGTAAGTAAAGTTGTTACTTTTTATTGTTATATACTGTTCTTTTGTTGCTTAATACAAAAAATATATTCAATTCCAATAAAATAAAATGTCTGCCTGCTTGTTAATCTCTTCGTCTGAGGATGGATGCCAGATGCTTGGGACTATCCTTACCCATCTTTCTAAGATGATTCATATTGGGTAGGGGAGTGTCACAGGCCGGTTGGGGTAGCATAAGTGAAAACCCCATAAGAATATAAAGTTGTCTGAAATATCGTTTTTCCCCATAGAGTTGTTTAAGAGATGCAGTGTTTCGTAATAATATATTTTGAGAGAGAAGGAGGTAAAATGAAGGGAAAAGGGGAGGATGAGGAAGGATTAGGAGGAAGAGAAGGAGATAGGGGTGGGAAGAGGGGTAAAAAAAGATGAGAGGGTTGAGGAGGGTACATATATATAAAATATTATTTATACTGACTTTTTTGACAAATGGTTAATTTAAATTTTTTCATCTGCACAAAATTTAACATTGAGCTCAGTTACAAGTAATTATATTTTTAAAGACGTTATCATACTCAGTTTGGTTCACGCTGTTCTGGCGTCCTGTGGAAGTGAACCCGTTAGTTAACCTGATAGTGGAATCCTGTGGGAGTGAACCCATCAGTTAACCTGGTAGTCAGTGAATGTAGAGGCATCGGATGTCATCATGGATGCCGTCACAATGGCTTAGGGGAATCTCGCACACAAACCAGTACGAGTTACTGCAAGGGGCGTCGTTCCAGGTCCCGTCAGCATAAAGCATGCCGCAGCGCTCTACATTGCCATAGTTGTCAGGCTGTCCTGAGTGCCAGTTGGTGTAGTTGATAGCCACACCTGGGAAGGGAATAGATAAATAATGACGGGAGTGAGGAAAGTAATGACATTTTGCAGCTGATTGAAATAAGTCGTTTATATATGCACGCAGAAATCACAATAGTGTGATGCATTAAACGAGGCCGTGACGAGGATTCGAACCTACGTCCGAGAGCATCCCAGACGCTGCCTTAATCGACTGAGCTACGACATTGAACGGATTTGTTCATTTGATGCATCACACTATTGTGATTTCTCTGTATAATGAAGTAAGGGCGAAGAGGTAGAACAGCCTATCGACATAGCTCGAGTGCATGGAGGAATTTTGTAAAATCCTGGTTTGTCTCTCGGAGAGGCTGCAGGATCCAAGTAAGTTCAGTAGAACTTCTGGTTGCAGTTCTTTTGACCATGTAGCGTCTGGGATGCTCTCGGACGTACGTTTGAATCCTCGTCACGGCCCTTCTGGATTTGTTTGTTTATATATATATATATATATATATATATATATATATATATATATATATATATATATATATATATATATATATATATATATATATATATATATACATATATATACATATATATACATTTTCACTATATATATATTATATATATATATATATATATATATATATATATATATATATATATATATATATATACATATATATATACATATATATATATACATATATATACATTTTCACTATATATGTATTCACTATATATATATATACATATATATACATTTTCACAATATATATATATATATATATATATATATATATATATATATATATATATATATATATATATATATGATTCAGTCATACAAAATCATAAAATATTTACCATAAAACGATGACAAAGCATGAAAGAATAAAACTTTTATAATCTAAGAAAGAATAAAAACTTTTATAATCTAAGAGAGAATAAAACTTTTCATGACTCATTTAATGTTATAATTCTGTCAGCAAAGATGCTTTAACCAAGAGTGTAGAGCTATTTTTGAGCCCGTCAGAGACACTAGGCACCAATTGTCAATTGTAGTCCCTCACAGTCACTGACACTGACACTGACACTGACACTGACACTAACACGATAACATCATTTATATTTGCCAACATCCAGGGTATAAAAACACGCAAATCCAACAAAGTTCAATTATAGATGGTCTCCTTCATGAGGCAAATGCAGTGTTTGCAGCCCTAACGGAAACTCACACTAAGGACTACCTTGATGGTGAAATATGGATCTCGGAGTACAATCTTTTCAGATGTGATAGGAAACACCGGCTTCAGGGTGGGGTCAGCCTCTACATCAAAGACACACTCATCTGTACTGAGCTCCTAAACACCTCAAATGATATGGTGGAAGTGCTTATAGTCAAAATAGAGATCCTAAATGTAGTTGTTGTTCTTGTATATAAGTCACCGGAGGCAAACCCTCAGCAGTTTAAAGACCAACTAATGAAAATAGAACACTGCTTGGAAAGCCTCACAAATCCAGCTCCGAACATCATCCTGCTTGGGGACTTCAATCTACGGCACCTGAAATGGAAGCACCTGGCTAATACAGTAATATCAGAAAGAATACCAGGAAGTAGCCTAAATGAACAGGCACATACAAATGACCTGCTACGGATGTGCGATAGGTTTGCCTTAAACCAGCAAATAGTAGAACCAACTAGGAAGGAGAACACGCTGGACCTCATTTTCACTAATAATGATGAATTGATCGGGAACATAATGATTACAAATACCTGTTACTCAGATCACAACTTAATTGAAGTTCTGACAACCATGGGGAATGGACCTTCAAAACCAGTCCAGATTCCCGGTGGAGGAGATTTCAGCAAATTCAACTTCAATAATAAACAGATAAACTGGGAGCAAATAAACCAGGACTTCACAGAAATAAACTGGGAAGAACAGCTAGAAAATGCAAACCTGAACCAGTGCCTGGAAAAAATAAGCTCAGTAGCACTAGAAATATGTTCAAACCGCATACCCCTAAGAAAAAAGAGAAAGAGATGCAGACTGGAACGGGAACGTCGTTCCCTATATAGGCGAAGAAAACGAATCGCGGAACAACTTGAGAGTCGCACCCTATCTCAAGAACGGCGAGGAAGGTTAGGTAGAGAAATAGAAACAATTGAACTCAAGCTACAAGAATCATACAAAACCCAGGAGAGGCAAAGAGAGCAAAAGGCCATCAGTGAAATAGAGAGAAATCCGAAATATTTTTTTCCTATGCAAAATCAAGATCAAAAACCACATCTAGTATCGGGCCCCTGCGAAAGGTAGATGGAACTTTCACCGATGACAACAAAGAAATGAGCGAGTTACTGAGGAAGCAGTATGACTCTGTTTTCAGCGAGCCATTAAACGCACTAAAGATTGATAACCCAAATGAATTTTTCATGGATATGATACCAACATCAAATCATATATCAGACGTCGACCTATCCCCACTAGATTTTGAAGAAGCCATAAACAGTATGCCTATGCACTCTGCACCAGGCCCGGATTCTTGGAACTCCATATTCATCAAGAACTGTAAAAAACCACTATCGCAGGCCCTTCACATTCTGTGGAGACAAAGCCTAGATACTGGCGTTATCCCTGACATACTAAAAACAGCAGAGATAGCACCACTCCATAAAGGAGGAAATAAGGCAGAGGCAAAAAATTACAGACCGATAGCACTAACATCGCACATCATAAAATTTTTGAGAGAGTGCTAAGAAGTAAGATCACAAAATACATGGAATCACAGCATCTCCATAACCCCGGACAACATGGTTTCAGAACAGGGCGGTCTTGCCTGTCGCAGTTGCTGGACCACTATGATATGGCATTAGATGCTATGGAAGACAAACAAAACGCTGATGTAATTTACACAGATTTCGCAAAAGCTTTTGATAAATGTGACCATGGTGTTATTGCACATAAAATGCGTTCAAAAGGAATTACCGGAAAATAGGCAGATGGATCTACAATTTCCTGACTAACAGAACCCAATGTGTAATAGTCAACAAAATAAAATCCAGCCCATCAATCGTGAAGAGCTCAGTCCCCCAGGGTACTGTGCTTGCCCCAGTACTTTTTCTCATCCTCATATCCGACATAGACAAGAACACAACCTATAGTACTGTATCATCCTTTGCAGATGACACTAGGATTTCATGAGAGTTGGCAACATAGAGGACACAGCAAACCTCCAATCAGATGTAGATCAGGTCTTTCTATGGGCTACAGAAAATAATATGGTGTTTAACGAGGATAAGTTCCAGCTCATGCGCTACGGAAAAATTGAAAATATAAAAACGGAAACCACGTACAAAACTCAGGCAAATCATAACATAGAACGAAAAGGCAATGTAAAGGATCTGGGTGTACTCATGTCGGAAGACCTTACCTTTAAAGAACACAATAAAGTAGCCGTCACAACTGCAAGAAAAATGACAGGTTGGATAACAAGAACTTTTCACACTAGAGATGCTATACCGATGATGATACTTTTCAAAACGCTTGTGCTCTCTAGAGTGGAGTACTGCTGCACAATGACAGCCCCTTTCAAAGCTGGAGAAATTGCTGACCTGGAGAGCGTGCAGAGATCCTTTACTGCTAGAATCCACTCAATAAAACATCTAAATTACTGGGACCGACTAAAGAGCCTAAATCTGTACTCCCTTGAGCGCAGGCGGGAGAGATACATAATAATTTACACGTGGAAAATAATTGAGGGGCTGGTCCCAAACCTGCACACGAAATAACATCACATGAGACCAGAAGACATGGCAGGATGTGCAGAATACCCCCGTTGAAAAGCAGAGGTGCAACAGGTACTCTGAGAGAGAACTCTATCAACATCAGAGGCCCGAGACTGTTCAACACGCTTCCGCTACACATAAGGGGCATAACTGGCAAACCCCTCACAGTGTTCAAGAGAGAACTGGATAAGCACCTCCAAAGGATACCTGATCAACCAGGCTGTGACTCATACGTCAGGCTGCGAGCAGCCGCGTCTAACAGCCTGGTTGATCAGTCCAGCAACCAGGAGGCCTGGTCGACGACCGGGCCGCGGGGACGCTGAGCCCCGGAAGCACCTCAAGGTAACCACCTCAAGGTAGGACAGCACTATAGGCTCAAACATTCACCAGAATCCCATCAGGAATAGACGGTGCTCAAATACAGTCAACTACATCCCTTGTGGCACTCGTAGTGATCAACCCTTCTTTCAATCACACGTCATGTGGCACTGTCATTCCTGAACCATTCATTCAACCAGTTCTTATGTGGTATTGAAGGTATTTAAACATACTGCCACTCCTATTCAATGTATTTCCTGATGACATTCCTGGTTTAGGTGACTGCTCACACCCAATTCGAGCCGCCGTGACTCCCCACTCTCTCCTTATTTTGTATGACCTCCTTAATCCCTCTTTCTTTGAATTATAATTCTGTACCACCCAGTCTACAGCTGTGGTTCTCTCTCTCTCTTTCTTTCTACTTTCGGGAAGCCTCACTAGGACAAGGGCAACACCGGCAAACTATATACATTTACTTAGACAGTGAACATGCACAACATACATACAAGATACAATAATGTGACTCCAGCACTCTATGCTATTATAGTCAGGTTGCATCCAATCCCATCAGGACTTTATCAGCTGCTTACATCAAATGGTAGCCAACTCCTGGCTTGCCACGTATGCTACCAACCTCACTTAGTGGGTTAAATCTTGTAATACAATATGGTACTATCAGCCCTAGAATATATATAAATATATATACACAAGAAATCCAGTCTATGGCTGCAACAACATAAACCAGGTATATACAACAAGGTATAAATATTCCTTGACACCAACGTCCAATCACACACCTCCCACTGCGTCATGCNTTTTTTTAATTTATTTTACATGCAAGCATGCAAGTATAAGGCAATAAATACAATAAAATAACAGAAGAAACCAATTAAGCAAGAACAAAAAAACCACCGGCCAGAAGGACCGACAGCACAGTAACACAACCAACATCAATAAAACAAAGCGCAAAAGGCAAACAATACCCAAAACACCATACACACATAAAACAAGATCATAATACACAGAGAAAGCATAGGAGAACAAGAAAAATTATGTAAATATAAAATCATAAAACATACAACAATCCAAAAAAACATAAACAAAAGCCACACATGGCACAATAACAACACAAACAATAAACAAAAACATGCACAAACACTCGCAGTGCAAAAACCATAAGGAGAGGCACAAGCACAGAACGTAAGAGGGCAAACAGCATAGCCAGAGGGGCACATAATACAACAGAATCAAAGAAACAGATAATCATGAAATGGTATAGCCACACACTAATTACGTTAAAAAACAAAAGGACCACAATAAACAGGGACATTGAGAAACTAAACATTACACCGGCCTGAAGGGCGCACAATAATACATCACATATCAGAACATACCACAAGTCCTATACATACACGAGACACACAGCAATCACACAAACTATCAAGAGTGCGCATACTTATCCGGCCACTCTGCTGCCGGGAAACGAACATAATACGCCTCCCAAAGCAACAGGATGTCGTCCGGAACAGGGTGATCATGGGCCGTACGAGGATCAGGCATCAATTCCGGCACACCCTCAACAAAAACCCGAGCTTGTGAACCCAGACAGTCGAGGGGCACCACGGAACAGGCCGCACTCGGTCACTAAAGTAAAAAGCCAAAGGGTTGTTCGTCTTATCATACGCCACGCCGGTGGCCAAGATGATTGGGACGGGCTTCCCCCTACAGGCCCGGACAACGGGCAGCGCGCTTGTAACCTCCTTGGCAGCCCCACAGGGCTCCGCGGCAACCACCGGACGTGACACCTGCAGGGGCTCCCCACGCCGAACATCCTTCTTCAGCATCAACACGAGGTCGCGGCCTGCACCAGCACCCACACCACCTACGTCCGGAGGAGCTACCACCTCCCACTGCGGAGAACCGTCTGCAGAAGAAACAGGAGGTGAATCATAATCACAATTGTCGTCATCAGCAGGCACATGGACGTCAGCGACCACCATCGACACAGAGCGTGAAGCACCCGGATCCACCACATCATCGCCCGAAGACCCACCGGCGTCGAAATCCTCCACATCAGCCGGAGGCGGACCCATAACCACGGGCATCACAAGCCGTGCGAACAAATGCCCGTCTCATGACGGCAGCAGCCTCAACCGCTGGGGGAAACGGGCCGCACACAACAAGACGCTCCGCAGCCCCCCAAGCACCCAGCGCAGCCGAAACAGTAGGGACCCGAGGTGAGGATGCAGGGCCAGGGTCAGCAGCCGAAGACGAGGGATCAGACGGCGACGCCACACAGGGAGTACCAGGAAGGTCCACGGGAGCTGCATGGCCAGAGACATGGTCAGGAGGAACATCCGACGTCACCGCAACACCCGGAGGAGGGTCCGCGACAATCAGGGGAACGTCGGGCGACGCTGGGGGAGCCTCAGCCGCGAACGGGACACCCACCACCTCATCCCTGGTGACCTCCTCCAGGGGGAGCGGTGGGAAATCCTCTTCCCGGAACAAGTTAACTGGAGTTACCGGATCAGCATTGCATCCGGCAGCCTGATGCCCCAACATGCCACACCGGAAACAAGTACGGGGTTGCCGGGCATAATACACCCGCACGTAGTACCCTAAAAGCCGGACAGAAGATGGAATGTCTGACCTCAGGCGCATCCCGAGGGTACGAATGTTCATCTTCACCCCTGCATATTTCCCAGAAGATAGCTTGTGCATCCTCACACTGACGACGGATCCAAATCTCTGGAAGAATCGCCGGAGAAGGGACTCGGGGAATTACATGGGGGCCCCATGGACGCTCACATACGTCACGGCACCACTCCGATCAGAAACGGCCACAGAACCAGTGCCATCCAACAACTGCAAAATACGGCCTTCGTACCGCCGGAGAAATCCACGGTACGCCTCCTCACCCACAAACTTGATGATCACCCGGCGAGCAGTCACCAGCTCAACCCTGTAGATCTCCATGACCGGGACATGTAACACATGACCTGCTCAACTAGAGGAACCTTAACAACCTAACCTAACCTATAAAGATAGGTTAGGTAGGGTCGGTTAGGTTTGGTCAAATATCTACGTTAATTTTAACTCCAATAAAAAAAAAATTACCTCATACATAATGAAATGGGTAGCTTTATCATTTCGTAAGAAAAAAATTAGAGAAAAATATTAATCAGGAAACTTGGCTTATTAGGCAAATCGGGCCTTGCATAGTAGGCTGAGAAGTGCGTTCTGGCTACTAGGTACGACATAATATATATATATAGATATATATATTAATATATTATATATATATATATATAGATATATATATTATATGTTGTTAAATATGACCGAAAGGGGTAAGATTAATAATTCTAACATGAATCTTCTCAATATTTCTATGTTTTTTTTTTTTAATTGTCTGACGCCTGAACACGTTCGTAATTTGTATTACATTTTCAATGACTTAGTTTACACACAAATTTTTCTTACATAAACTGGATGAGGTGATATTGGGCAAAAGTTGTGGGTGAGGTGACAAACACAAGACACAACACGAAACAATGGGTATAAATTGGATAAGTGAACATATGAATGGAAGTAACTGCAGAAGGTCTATTGGCCCATACTTCCTCTTGCTGCTTTCATATTGGTTCGGGGTCTTGAAGCAGAATATAGTTGTGCATTAATTGCTGTTGATTGCTGGTGTTTACTTATCGATGTGTAGTGCCTCGCTGATGTCAAGCTGCCTGCTATCGCGGTACCTATCGATGATTTCTGTGTTGTTTGTTAAGATTTCTCTGGTGATGGTCTGGTTGTGAGAAGAGATTATGTGTTCCTTGATGGCTCCCTGTTGCTTATGCATTATTAGTCGCCTAGAAAGAGACGTTGTTGTCTTCCTATATACTGAGTTCTTCGTGCTTACAGTCCTCAAGTGTGCATTTAAAGGCATAGACGAAGTTGGTCTCCTTCAAAGCGTTCTGCTTGGTCTGGCGAGTTTTTTATGAATAGACTGGCCGTTTTTTTGGTTTTATAATAAATTGACAATTGTATTTTCTGATTTTTGTCTGTAGGGATGACGTTCCTATCAACAATATCTGTCAGGACCCTTTCCTCCGTTTTATGACCCGTCGAAAAGAAGTTCTTGTAAAATAGTCTAATTGGAGGTACAGTGCTGTGTTGGTTGACTCTTCAGAAGTTGCATGTCATTTTACTTATCTTTTTATGATGTCTTCCACGAAACTGTTAGAGAAGCCGTTGTTGACTAGGACTTGCCTTACTCTACAGAGTTCTTCATCGACTTCTTTTCATCCTGAGCTGTGGCTTAGAGCACGGTCGACGTATGAATTGACAACACTTCTCTTGTACCTGTCTGGGCAGTCACTATTGGCATTGAGGCACATTCCTATGTTTGTTTCTTTGGTGTAGACTGCAGTGTGGGAGCCTTCGCTCCTTTCCATGACTGTTACATCCAGAAAGGGCAGCTTCCCATTGTTCACCATCTCGTACGTGAAACTCAACACAGAATTCCGCTCAAATGCCTCCTTCAGCTGCTACAGACATCTGGCATCAGGTACCTGTGTAATGTCGTAAAAATGTCGTCAACAAACCTGCAGCATATGGCGGGTTTCAAGCCAATGTCATCTAAGACTCTCTGCTCGATGGTGCCCATGTAGAAGTTCGCAAACAGGACACCTAGGGGAGAACCCATGGCGACCCCGTCTACTTGTTTATACATGTGCCCATTTAGGCTCACGAATCCATCTGGGCTCAACAAACATAGGATGTGCCTCAATGCCAATAGTGACTGCCCAGAAAAGTACAAGAGGAGTGTTGTCAATGCTTACGTCGACCGTGCTATAGGCGTTGCTCCTGGAGTATGGGTTCGAGTTACTTCTTTGGGTGTGAGTTTTCTGTCGCATATAGTCCTGGGGACCATTCAGACTTGTTCGCATTTGTGTTCCTCACGTGTGCCCCAAAGAATGAGGTGATTTGATAAAATGCTATGCCCAAGATTACCATCCGAGTGCCGGCGGGAAAGTGGTTCAAATAACTTCGTCTATCACTTCCTTATGTCCGGTCGTGATGGTCAAGCGGATTAAGGCGTCCTGTAGATACCAGTTGCGTTGCTCCTGGGAGTATGGGTTCGAGTCACTTCTTGGGGTGTGAATTTTCAGTCGCATATAGTCCTGGGGACCATTCAGGCTTGTTCGCATATATATATATATATATATATATATAATATATAATATATATATATATATATATATATTATATATATATATATATATATATATATATATATATATATATATATATATATATATATATATATATTAGGGGTACCACCTCTGGTGCAATTGCAGGGACCCACATCCTCGAAGAAGAAAACAAAGAGCATTCAGAGAAGATCTCGTGGATTCTCACTGAATACTTTATTCTTTTCTTTGAGTCTCTGAGCCTATCGGCACGAACCTGTAACAACGTTCTAGGTCTCTGTACTTGTGGATTTTCTGGGTCTCCCTGAAGGTGGCTGCCCCACCTCCCTCCGCTGAGCTGTAACGTAAATAGGTATCAGCCAATGTAGATGCACAGGTGTAATCCCATACGACCTGTTTACCTTCCCTCCATGGCTGCAGGGTGACTCCATCTGGGCGTTTTTGGCTGTTGTCAGGTCTGCACAACTGGGGTTCCCTTTGTGCTGGACACCCAGCTGTAGCCAAACTTCTCTTGATGATGTCATTGACTGCCTCGTGTCTGGCAATCTTTCCCTGTGTCTTACGACAGATGAGACCATGGCTGCTGTATTGGTCTGCCCGTGCCTGGCCGCAAATACACCGGTGCTCGGTGGAGATAAGGGCGGCAAGGCGCAGAGCAACACCAATACTTAGGGCCCGAGATCCAGGCGGGTGCCCAAGGCGGAATTAGGGACTGCCAACAGGAAGTCCCCAGCATGGGGGCTTGCACAGCTAGGAGACGCGCTCTGTCCTTCTGAGAAGCTACGTCCAGCAATGCTTTGGCGATGTTCTCCACTATGGGGCTATCCCATTTCGCCTGTTTACCGTCGTTTGGACAAGTTGTCGGGTGTGTGAATTGGCGAGTGTGTCCCACCGACCAGCTCCTTCCACAAATTTGGGATCACGAATCCCAATGGAGTTCCTTAGGTATTCTGGTAGTATTTCCTTCACTAATTCACTTGTAGCACTGGTCGAGGATAAGAATGCCGGCAATGCTAACTGTGTCGCCTTGCGAATACCTATTCCCCCGAGTCTAACTGGGAGCGTTGCTTGGTCCCACTGGTCATCTTGCAGGGAGAGGTTTAACACTTTCATAGTTATTGTCTTTAGGAGTGAATCGTATTCCGTTATTTTGGGCTGTCAAAAGAAGGAGCACACCTGAGGAAATAGGTAAGTCTGGGCAAGGCCAGGCACCTTGTAAGAAGGTACAACGCATCATGAGCATCCAAAGCCCCTATTCGCGCCTCCATCCTCCTCAGGTCTTTAAGCTTTTCTTCGAGGACTACCTCAATGGCGTTCGAGCCCAGAGGTGCCCCTAGCAGCACACTGTCGGTGGAGCGATCACTTGGGCTCCTGGCAATAAGATTTGTACTGCATTTATGATTGGTTGGTTGGACGAGATGATTTCACACTTTGATGGATTTAGTGTAAGGCCTAACTCCTCTCCCCTAGATTTCACTAGCTGAAGATCTCCTAGCAGGGATTCCTGTGTCCCTGCCAGGGTGCCATCGTCCAGGAACCAGATGTTGAATTCGCTGGACAACCTACTTGTGACCTCCTTAGCTGCCATGCAGAAAAGAAAAGGGGCAAGTGGGTCTCCCTGCTGGACACCTTCTGCGGAAACAACTTCATGTTCCCCAATATATATATATATATATATATATATATATATATATATATATATATATATATATATATATATATATATATATATATATATATGACCGAAAAAGTAAGATTAATAATTCTAACACGAATTTTCTCGATCTTCCTTATGTTTCTTTTACTGTTGATGGTAAGTGAAAAATCAATTCTTCAAAATTCATTTTTATTTTGGAGAATTTTGGAGAATTGATTTTTCATTTACCATCAACAGTAAAAAAAAAACATTAGGAAGATCGAGAAAATTCGTGTTAGAATTATTAATCTTACTTTTTCGGTCATATTTAATTATATATGTCTACAGAAAAGACTGCTACCAAAGTATACTAATATATATATATATATATATATATATATATATATATATATATATATATATATATATATATATATATATACATATATTAGAATATTTTGGTAGCAGTCTTTTGTGTAAACATACGTTGTTGAATATGACCGAAAAAGTAAGATTAATAATTTTAACACGAATTTTAATCAATGTTTCTTATGCCTTTCTTCTCTGTCGGTAGTAATAAAAATATCAATTCCAAAAAAATCCTTTTTATTAATGGTCTGACGCCTAGAAGCGTTTTGTAAGGGCTTCTTACATTCTCGAAGACTTCTTTACACCTAACACTACACTTATGATACACTGTGAATAAAACATTTAACATAACACTTGATTTTTATTGGTTTGGGTGAGGTGGGTATTGGATGAGGTGGTGTCATGGGGGGGGGGGGCTGGGGCTCTGCTAGCAATCGGCTGCCTTCTCAGAAGGCAGAATACTCAGCCCCTCCGACTCTCGGGACTCACCAGTCTCCTGGTCCCACAGGAGAGGACCTGTAATACCCACCACCGCAGGTCTTTGCCCCCGCCACTGGTGATGCAACTCATTCACCCTGGGAGCCGTTCAGTCTACCTCGGGGAAACTGTTATTAGCAATTCCTGCCTAGACCCGTGGAGAAGTGAAGGAAGTCTCAGGCTTATCTTTTAACAATAACCTCCCCTGAGTCTTGCCTGCCAGACAAAAAGGTTGCAGGAATTTCTTTCCCGCCTGCCTTCCCTATCTTCTTTTAACAAGGTCGCCAGCTGGGTTGATATATCTGCACCCCAGCAATGCAGTTCAGTGGGTGTATTCTATACTGCTTGTTGGCAAAGTGTTGCTACTCCTATAGATCTAACACTGGACTGTCAGCCCAAGTACTCTCCCATAAAATTCTGTGTGGCTTTACCTCTCTTCAGCCACTACATTGCTTGTTGCCAATGTGTTGCCACCATTCCGGCTCTGATACTGAACAGATAGCCTAGGGTATCCTAGGCTACATAAGTCTGTGCTGCCTTACCACTCTCCAGCCACTAAGAACATCTGTAGAAAACGTGATGTTCACTAGGTGGGACTATGACATCCCTCGTGTATGCTTATAGAGATTATTATGAAGGCGCACTTAAACACCATGATAAAATATGTGAATTAACTGACATGAGCTACATGGTTACATATACAATTACAATCAATACAGGAAATGAAAATAAGAATACACAATCTGGAGATCGTCAGCAACTCTTCTTTCACGACCTGCAACAACTTCAACTGGGGCAGATTTAAAAGGGGCCACACACTCCCTCACAGAGGGGGCTCTTTGTCAACGTCGGCACTTCCTCTTCGACTGCCCCGTCGTCCACACACACTGTCCTCTTCCACAGTCCTGGACACAAGCTGTCCTACAGCCCATCCTACTACTAATGTATCAATGTTATACTGTAACACACATAGGTAAATATTGTGGCCTACCTAGCCAACTCAAACAAGGGGTAATAGGAGGGAAATTGATCTACCTTTACATTCCTGGCTCACGACGCCTGTCCCTCGAAGGTATGAGGTTCCCACGCTTCCTGAGTCGGTCCTTGATGATCCGGGAACGTTCCACAAGTCCTCAGGTGTCGTGAAGCCTTCGCGTCGTCCCCGAACCACTCTCAGCGTTTCAGATATCCCAACCCTGGTTCACCAGTGGGCACTGAGCTAATCACTGTAAGCGCACACTCGTCCCTTCCACAAGGCGTTGTTCCTTGCCCTAGGAACGGTGTCGTCCTTCCTTATAATGTAAATTTCTCCCTTATCTGGCGGCCGATCTGGTCGCCACATATACCAACAGACTCCCTGCATCTCGGAGAATCAGTAAAGAAAGCTGATATGACTCTTAAACCAGGTAAATGGAAGAAATAGGAGAGGGCACCGTAACATACCCCTCCCCTTAAAATAAGAGTCATATTGAAAGAGCAGCATTGGAGAGGGCAACTATGCTCTTGCTCCCTCCATTCCTGAAGTGTTACTCCTCCAGTTCGTGTCGTGGCTCGCACCACCTCGCCAGTCACTTGTGTTTCTATACTTCCACCTCGCACAGGACCGGGTGGAGTGGGTGTTCCCTGAACACCTATAAGGCATCCTCCTTCCATGTCCACGAGGGCTTCCCAACAACTCGTTTCCACTGCTAGGTTCAGTGCATGTAGAGCCTCCACTGCGTCGTGCATTGTGAGGTACCCTTGCACTTCCACTGGGTCCTACAGGAAATCCATGCTTCCTCTCAGGATCTCCTCTTCGCCATTCTTCTCTCTTCTCGGTTCGTCTTCTCCCGTAAGTGCAATGTCTCCTCACAGCGACACCTGTTACCTGTCCTCCATCCAGCAACTTCATCTTTTCTACACTAGGCTTTTGCGATGGCCCAGTGTCCCTCTCACTAGGCTGGTGCCTACCCTGGGTATACCTGTTCCCTGCTTTCTTCCAATTTCTCTACCCATGCCATTCATTCCACCATCCTTGACGACCATCTTCATTCCTCCATGAGACTCTTTTCCATGTAGACGTCTTCTGTGCATGGTTGGGCTTATTCACCTCACTGTGGCTCACTTCGCCACGGTGGTTCTTCTTGCACTTGCCACTATTCGTTCAGCCGGCGCAGGGTGCACTGTGTCGTGGCTGTTTCACTCTGCCCCTCACCGCCGTTCGCTCATCCACTGAGCTCACCTTTTTTTGGTGGAGGAAGTACGGCCTGCAGCAACTCTGTCGTCCAAGACGCTTGTACAGCTACACCTCTCCACTCCTCCACACGCATCATTAGGCTTAATCGCAGGTCCTCGTCGGGGTTATCCTCGACCTCCGATGACCTCTGGGCCTTTTCGCCTTCGTCGTTGTCGTCCCTGACGACTTTATCATTGGTGTGGTTGGCAACCTCACCACTGCCGACGTCACGGCGGGCAATGATTGGTCACCCATGACCTAAGTCAGCCAATCTGCACTCGGCTATCGTCCTCCACAAAATGGCGGATCTACAGGTAGAATGTGGGGAGTACCATTTTATTTGTATCAGGGGGCCTCTTTCCCCTTACCTACAAACTTATAATGTAAATTTCTCCCTTATCTGGCGGTTGATCTGGTCGCCACATATACCAACAGATTCCCTGCATCTCAGAGAATCAGTAGAGAAAGCTGATATGTCTCTTAAAGCGGGCAAACGGAAGAAATAGGAGAGGGCACCGTAACAGTGGGTACATGAGAATGGAAGTAACTGTAGAGGGCCTATTGGCCCATACGGTGCCTTGAATTGGGTAGAATATAGTTGTGCATTAATTTGCTGTTCATTGCTGGTGTTGACTTTTTGATGTGTAGTGCTTCGCTGACGTCGACCCGCCTGCTATCGCTGTACCTATCGATGATTTCTGTGTTGTTTGTTAAGATTTCTCTGGTGATTTTCTGGTTGTGAGAAGAAATTATATGTTCCTTGATAGAATGTCCACAATTCCTTGTTCCGTACGTGAACACTTCTCTTGTGTTCTTCAAGTCTGTGAAGTATTAAGTCTGCAGACACTAACAATGCTCTCTTCTGTCATGTGAGGGATTCTAATCATCCTATTGATTCGTTTTCCTCCAAAATAATCTTTCCTGTCTCTACTCTACACAGACGCCGACTTGTTGAATCGGCTTTAATACACAATGTACCCAACATGAACTTGAGTCCTGGCTTTGATGCTGTGGACTCTTCCCTTTCACAGTATATACTCAAATGCTCTAATCTTAATCACGTTTGTTAAACCTAACAAACGTGACCTAACATAAGCATTTATCTTTCTGTCTTCCATTTATCTTTCTGTCTTTCCCTTCCATTTATCTTTCTGTCTCTTTCCTTTTCTTTCTCTCTTCTCTCTTTTTTCTGTTCATTGTTTTCTCTGACGTTTCCTTCCTATTATCTCTTATTCCTAGTACTATCTCCTTCTCATTCGGTGGTTATAATAGGATCTGCCTTGTATGGGCCAACAGGCCCTCTGCAGTTCTTATTCCTACTACTATCCCCCCTACTATACCTTACGCTGCAACTCACCTCCCTCTTGTCTATTTATTGCCTGCATCTACTTCCTCATCACAATCGACTTGAGATTGGTCCAGGACGGACCGAAACGTCGTCGTCCCTTCACCTTCTAGTGTGTGGTCTGGTCAACATACATTTGCCACGTTATTGTGACTTATCCCCTGCATATGGAAATGTTCGTTTGTGCATAATCGCTAATCTCCGAAAGTTCTTCCCCGATTGCTTTGAAATTTTCACACAACGTTCCATTTGCATTCGAGCAGGTTTTTATATACATACTATATTAATGTCGTATGTAACGGTAAAAAACATGCTTTTTCTGAAAAACTGTGTTTTCAAGTGTTTTTCATGTGAGGGAAATCTTCGAAACCACTTTACCGATTGCTTTGAAATTTTGACACAACGTTGCATTCGAATAGGCGCGTCTTTTTATATATCTTCTATATACATGCTTCATATGTGACCGGAAAAAACATGCTTCTTTGAAAAAAAGTGCCATCTGTTGGACGTAAGAGCAACACACAGCAAAGAGGAATGGAGAATGGTGGGGAGAACAACGGGACAGAAGAGTGGGACATGGTGGGAATGAAGAGGGGATGATGAAGTGGGGAATGGTGGGAGGACGAGGGGATGGTGGAGTGGGGAATGGTTGGGAGGCCGAGGAGACAAGTGAGGGGGGGAATGGTGGGTAGGACTTGGGGACAGGGAAGGTTGTTGTGGCTCAGCAATGCACATGCATTTCTGAGCCACAGCAATGAGTGGCCAGGTACTGCTAGTGCATTATAAAAATACATTCACACTGGGATACAAGGAGGATGAGAAGGTGATACGAGATATAACTGACAGGAATTTCGGCATCCAGTGGGAAATCCCTGGGGAGCACAATCATAACGCTGTCTACTGATGGACACCACGTGAGACAATCTGCCAAACATAAAAACCTTAGCTCTTAATATTTTCATTTAGTACTTTCGTTCAGTACTTTCAGCACTTTTATAAAGGACGCAGATTTATCGGAAAACTCGGTTTAATAATACATTTACTGGGTCTTTTCTATTAGTATTGTTGTTAATATATATATATATATATATATATATATATATATATATATATATATATATATATATATATATATATATAATATATATATATATATAAATATATTTATATATATATATATATATATAATATATATATATATATATATATATATATATTATATATATATATATATATATATATATATATATATATATATATATATATGTCGTACCTAGTAGCCAGAACGCACTTCTCAGCCTACTATGCAAGGCCCGATTTGCCTAATAGGCCAAGTTTTCATGAATTAATTGTTTTTCGACTACCTAACCTACCTAACCTAACCTAACCTAACTTTTTCGGCTACCTAACTTAACCTAACCTATAAAGATAGGTTAGGTTAGGTTAGGTAGGGTTGGTTAGGTTCGGTCATATGCCTTCAAATGCCCACTTGGGGACTGTAAGCCCAAAGAACTCAATATATAGGCAAGACAACAACATCTCTTTCCAGGCGATTAACGATGCATAAGCAACAGGGCTCTATCAAGGAACATATAATCTCTTCCCACAACCAAACCATCACCAGAGAAATCTTAACAAACAACACAGAAATCATTGATAGATACAGCGACAACAGGCGGCTTGACATCTGCGAGGCACTACACATCAAGAAGTCAACACCAGCAATCAACAGCCAATTAACGCACAACTATATTCTACCCACTTCAAGACTCCGCTCCAATATAGAAACATCAAGAAATACGGGCCAATAGGCCTTCTGCAGTTACAGATCTATTCTTCCCTTTAGCTTATACCCATTGTTTCGTGTTCTGTGTTTGTTCTCACCTCACCCCAAACCATTGTAACATGTCACCTCACCCAAATGCAGGTATAAAAAAGAAAAACTGTTTAAACTCTGTTCAGTTATAGTTGTTCTGTGTGTGTGTAACTAAAGTCTTTGAAAATGTAATAAGTTTTACGAAACGCGCTCAAGTGTCGCGTCAGACTAAGAAATAAAGAATGAATTTTGGAGAATTGATTTTTCATTTACCGTCATCAGTAAAAACAAACATAAGGAAAATTGAGAAAATTCGTGTTAGAATTATTAATCTTACTTTTTCGGTCATATTTAATAACATATGTCTACAGGAAAGACTGCTACCAAAATATACTAATATTAAACGCACGACCCAGCAGCAAGGAATCAAGCCTTCACGATAAAATATCGCCAAGATCTGATTCGTAATCAGATACACAAGGCAGAAAATGATATCAAAGATAATAAAACGCAACTACTTCAGGCCACAAACGAATGGAGAAACAGCAACATCGACGAAAGTCTCCGCACCCGCATCGAACAACACCTCGACATCCTCACAGACCGACATCACCTCAGCACGGAAACAAGGATTATCAAGAAGCTAACAACACTATATGGAGGACCATGGCAATTCCACGACCAAGAGACGGCTTCCTGAACCTTGCAGGTATCAACCTCACTGAGGACCAAGTCACTCTCCTAAATCTGGGTATAAACTGTCACGTTATGTCCAGACCAAGTGCGTTGGCCCGGAAAGTGGAGTTGGAGATCCTGTTGGACGACATATTTGACCTCGAAGCACAAAAAGAAGGTCACCACCAAAGACACCTTACAAGCTGAACTTATCGCAGAAGGAGGAAAGAATCGAGGCAACTACAGAAGTACATACTGACCCCCGAGCTCAAAGGGGCAGCCAAGAGCCTTCGTGAGAACAAGGAGATAGTTGTCAGGAGAGGCGACAAGTCGCCAATATACGTCATCCTTAAGAAAGACGAATATCTGGCGAAAATGAACCACCATACTC
>WNGS01142304.1:16028508-16039205 GCA_020271785.1 Procambarus virginalis | reverse complement strand
TTCTCTTCCGACTTATACTTCAAAAATGGTTTGGAGTAGCTCTTCGGAACATACCTGGTAGAAGGTCTATGGGTTAGAATATATTCTTCAATCATAGAGGCTGCAGCATCCAAGGTCTCAGCTTGCTGTTCTTCCAAGTATGTCCTCATATTATCGGAAAAACACTTTTTGAAATCTTCTAATATGACGAGTTGTTCCAGTTGTTCTTTGGTTTCCACCTTCCGAGTCGCGCACCATTCATAAAACAGCTGCTCCTTAATGCACACGAACTCCATAAACTTGTGATCTGATATCTCCTTAAGGTTGCAAAATTTCTGCCTATATGCTTCAGGCACCAACTGGTAAGCCATCAGCACCACATTCTTGACAGCTTCATAATCACTAGAGTCACCTACCAACAGTGTTGAGTACGCAGTTTGAGCTTTCCCAATCAGCACTGGTTGGATGATAATTGACCAATTGTATTTTGGCCAGTCTAATGATGCATCTACCGTCTCGAAAGCAGCAATGAACTTGGACATCTTCTTCACATTGAATTTAGGCACCATTTTAATGTTCCGCACAGGGTCAGAACAACTGGTTTCCCTTCTACCCCTTAACCTTAGGACTTTCAATTCGTGTGCCATTCTTCTCTTTCTCCCTCTCTTTTTCTTCTGCTTCCAAATCATTTATTTCAATCTCACGTTTTATTTTCATTTCTCCCTTCTTTCTTTCCTCTCTATTCCCCGCTCTTCTCTTTCTTCTAGTTCTAGCTTCCTCCACTATTTCATGATGAATTTCTAACTCTCGCATTTTCACTGTTAATAAGTTCACATGACCTTTTCGTCATTCTCGCTACCACTTCCTTGGTCTTTTCTTTCAGTGGAAGCCATAACACACTCCTTTACTACGAACTTCACTTCCTGCTTGCCGTTAGGTTTTATATGCTTATACACCTTTGTGAGGATCTCAACACGCAAATCGCAATTACTCCCTTAATCTCAGAGTAGGCACTTACTAGAACCAACTCAGGATTTCCTAAGAGCTTTAGTTTGGGGAGGCAATTCTCCTTGTTTAGGAACTCTTGAACATCGTCCAGAGAATCAATGGTCTGTTTCTCGGCTTTGTTCATTTTCGTAATGCTGCGCTTAATCACGTAACATTGCACACAAAACTTACACATGAACGGGGAACCGAAATCTACACAAGTGAATAGCACTAATCACTTGACCAATTCTGTTAAACTTACCTGAAGAGAAGTCGGATCTCACTAGAGATACCAATTGTGTTACGGACTGCTTGCGCCAATAACCAGGTTCTTTCTGCGTAATGGGTCTTAGAGGCTCGTCTTTGATCCCATCCCAAGTCAAAGTTAAGTTATCAAGAATTGTAGGTAGGAAGTACTGTGCAAATAAAAGGAGGTAAACAAGACTAAATAACAACTTCACAGATCTAATTGTCATAACTACACACATATATACAGTGTCTCTTTCGCACATGACTCCTACTATATCTGCGGTGTTCTTCGAATCCCGGTGAGTCCACTATCTTCACGTATACGTCGTCCACGTTCAATGGTAATCACCGGCAAGATCATCTTATTCCACATCTGCCAGTCCCACACCATATCATTACAGTGTCCAACTACCCTACATCTGCTCTCCAAAAAACACACTGGCAGAGGTCTTAGCAATGCGCTGACAGAGATCACAAATAATACATCCAGGGGGTCTCCACTAACACCCCTGGCAGAAGTATCCAGCAAATATACTGACAGCACTTCCCTCAGACGGCTAGTATTGTCGTCTTGTAACTCATCCTCGTCAAATGCCAGGTACGTCGGTCCACACAACACTGCACAAGTACAACAGCCATAACACTGTCTACTACCGACGGCGCCCACTTGTCCCTCACTGGAAACACGTCCGTAGTTCTGAAACTGCCCAAGGTGAACTGACTCCCAGAGGGCAACAGATTCTCTTTGTCACCTCTGAAGAGTTAATAGCCATTAGCTAGACAGACAGTAAACAAGGAGAACATAGGCTGATACTCTTTCACTAGGGCATCTGAAAACGTAATCGAATGCACAATCTAGATATCATTGATATCATTACTTCACTCACCAGTGGTCATTGTCACCGACCTCACCTCCTACCTGAGCTACGAACAGGAACCTGTCACAGATGGCACTAACCTTGCCACACCTCCACCAACAGATGGCATTGTCTTCATCTCATTTAATGCTATGAAGTTTGAGTGTAAGTTCATAGATGATGTCGATATCACCACACCTCACTCCATAGAGAGCGTTGATATCATCACACCAACAAAGTCTTGACGCTAAGTTTGGCCACAACTGAACAGACGTCAAAGGCCTCCTTGAGGCCTCCTTCGACATGATGCCGGACACCGACCAAATCTCAATTCAAAAGTCCAGCAATATCAAGTAATGTTTCAAGTGCTTTGGATATGACCACTACTCAAACACATGCCTAAGAAAACACTCAAATGCAGCATCTGCACAGGGGAACACAGCTACAAAACCTGTACAAGTCAGACCTCAAAATGTGCCCAACGCATTGGACCCCACAGTGGTCCCAGTGTGAAAGGAAGAAAGAGCCAATCAAATGCGTACAGGTAACCGCAGCTGAAGCCCGCCGGCAGGCCGGCGCCACCAGACATGCACCACCACCGCTCACCAATGCCTGGGGTACCCCCCAAACACCAAGCCAATTAATTCCCAACCGTGCAGCATCAACAACCCCTCAAGACGGTAATCATCGCACCAAACCCACCTCCAGCCCCAGATCCCAACCCAACACCAACTAGTGCCATGGAGTCACCCACTGATGGCACAACCCCAAACCTCATCTGCACCGGACATGGGAAAACAGCTGCTGGAATTCGAAAAAACTGTTGTCAGGGACGACTCAGTCCACCTGCTGGAGCTCTGTGTGAGAAAATCCAAACAGTTTTATTATTTTTCTTTTTTTATATATACAAATATTTACTTAATTTTATTTTTGTTATTTGAATATTATATTATTATTATTTGATTCTTTTGAACTTCAATATTGAATTATTGTTCTTAGTTCTTAGTTAGTGGACTGTATATATTCTGGTTCAGCTGCTAGAACATATCTCACACAATGGGAGGGACAATTTGTAGCTGAAACCACTTTGAGGTGGATCCTTCATAAGCCACAAATTGGTTTACCTAGTCTTTAATATATAATTATAAATCATACCACATATGGTGACCTAATCTACTGTAATTATACTTACAGTTAATCTATCTACAGTGTAAAATAAAAGGAGGGGGCCTTAGCTTATACTGTAGATGGGACCTGCTAAGGCTGAATAAATGTAGCATCAGATTAGGGTGTGGCCCTGTGCCTCAGAGTGCCACGTAATGGCGGGTATCTGGAGGCCTGCAAGGCTTGATGTGCAGCAGGGTAACAAATTTCTATAATTATGTTGGGAGCCAGCTGTAATCCAAGGTAGCTTCTCATCACTCATTCCTGCCGAATGTTTAGAATTAATAATGGTTCCCTAAACATATAAGTACAGGTATGACATGAATAAGAGGGAAGTATAATGTTGAGTACATACTTGCTTGAGCTTTAAATCTCTCTTATAACCGGCTACCTAACTAATATTGACAAGTGATACCAATCACTTGATAAACAATCATTACCAATAAAGTTATAAGGCAGTCGGATACTCAAGTGTTCTGTTGGGTGGTAGAAACTGCTATGGTAGTTCCTTTTGGACAGAGTAAAATGTCTGTCTTGGGAGACTCGTATCACAATTCTCCAACTTCTCTTCTTCTCTCATGTTGTTTTGTTTTTGTCTGTGGTGTACGTGCCTCCGGCCTCTCTCCTTGTTCTAATGTTTTGGTTCTACTTCTGAGTTTAATTTAACACAATCGCGCGCGCCACGAGAGCGCCGCAGACTTTGACGTCAAGAGGAGCCGGTCGGCCGACCGGCCGCTCGACTTGGTTGTGATCGTGTGGTCTTGTTTGTGATCGTGGACTGCTGGACTTGTTTGTGATCGTGTGGTCTTGTTTGTGATCGTGGACTGCTGGACTTGTTTGTGATCGTGTGGTCCCGGGTTCGATCCTAGGCGCCGGCGAGAACAATGGGCAGAGTTTCTTTTACCCTATGCCCCTGTAACCTAGCAGTAAAATAGGTACCTGGTTGTTAGTCAGCTGTCACGGGCTGCTTCCTGGGGGTGAGGCCTCGTCGAGGACCGGGCCGCGAGGACACTAAAAAACCCCGAAATCATCTCAAGATAACCTCAAGAAGAAGTTGGAACCAATGGTGCGGGCGAGCGTGCTGCGACGCCTAAATGTGTATACTCGTTTCAGTTTTCTCACCTTAATTTTCGTGCTACGTCGTTCGTTTTGGTATCATTGTGTTCGCAATTAAATCCCTCTGGATTTCATCGTGCCCCAAGTAGTCCCCGCAAGCTCTAAGCCTTCCATCCCTCTTCCAACCTCCCATTAAACTCCTGGTAACTTCCCCCACGGGAGGATGCGCCTTTCCAAGTAACTCTGCCCATGGAACGGCTTCCTACACCAGTGGGAAGTGCGGGTGAAATGGATGAAAAGATAGAGGAGGATGAAAAGGGAACCACATCGAGGTGCAGATATATGAAGAGCTAAACTCTTGGAAGTGGCAACAAGAAACATCCTGAACCAGCATGTCAAGGACCAACATACCTAAATGAGTAATAAATAAGGGAAGTCAAATTGGAAGTGGACACCCATGGAAATGAGTGACCACAGTGTATTGACATTTGAGTATCTGGTGGAGGTGACGATAATCTATTCAAAGAAAGAATCGGAAAGGAATAGGCTAAATTACCGATACGACGAGATGAGGAACTTCCTAATGGGAATCCCATGGGAAACAGAACTCATAGAAAAGACTGTAAAGGATATGATGAACTATTTCACTCACAAGTGCCAGGAAACTGCAGACAGATTTATTCCTGCCCAAAAGGAGAAACATGAAAATCAACTGAAGAATCCATGGTTCAATCAGGAATGTAAGATTACGAAGCAGTTGAGTATAGGAACATGGAGAAACTACAGGAATAACAGAACACCAGAGAGCAGGGGGAGATACCAGAGGGCCAGGAATGAGTACCTCAGAGTGAGGAGAGAAGCAGAGAGATAGTATGAAAATTTCATCGCGAGTAAAACCAAGACTCAACCAAAACAGCTCCACAACCATATCAGGAGGAAGACAGCAGTGAAAGAACAGGTGATAAAACTGAGAAAAGAGGAGAACAGAAACACGGAGAATGATAAGAAGGTGTATGGAGAACTCAATAAGAGATTCCAGTAGGACTTCACAATAGAAGAAGGAGAAGGCCCCTACACTAAATGAGGAGGCGGCAAACCAGGCCACCTTTGAGGAATTTGACCTCACCAGTGATGAGGTCAAAAGGAATCTGGAGCTAAATGTGGCAAAGCCTGTTGGGCCCGATAGAATCTCAGCATGGATACTAAAAGAGGGTGAAGAAGCACTAAGTGTGCCACTCTCTATAGTGTATAAATGGTTACTACAAACAGGAGACCTGCCAGAAAGCTGGAAGACAGCTAATGTAGTCCCAATATACAAAAAGGGTGACAGGCAAGAGGCAATGAACTACAGGCCAGTTTCCCTAACTTGTATACCATGCAAGGTGATGGAGAAGATCGCGAGGAAAAGACTCGTAGAATATCTGGAGGGAAAGAGCATTGTAACACACCACTAGCATGGGTTCAGGAAGGGAAAATCGTGCCTGAATGCCTTAATAGAATTCTATGACCAAGCAACAAAAATTAGGCAAGAAAGAGAAAGCTGGGCAGACTTCATTTTCTTGGGCTGTCAGGAAGCCTTTGTTATAGTACCCTGTAATAGTCTGTTACAAACGTATGAGAAACAGGTAGGAGTAAAGAGTAAGGTGATCGATTGGATAAGGGAGTATCTAAACAACAGGAAACAGCGACTAACTGTGAGGGGAAGACATCAGAGTGGGCGAGATGTCACCAGCAGAGTCCTACAGCGCTCTGTATTTGGACCCATCCTGTTTCTGGTATATGTAAACAATCTTACAGAGGGAATAGATTCATTCCTCTCAATGTTTGCTAATAATGCATAAGTTATGAGACGAATCAAGACAGATGAAGATAGACAGAGACTACAGAACGATCTGGACAAACTGGAGGAATGGTCTACAAAAGGCTACTAAAGTTCAGCTCAGGAAAGTGAGAAGTAATAAAATTAGGTGAAGGGATTATGAGGCTGAACACAAGGTACCATCTGGGAAGTGAAATCCGGCATGAGTCAAATAGAGAGAAAGATTTAGGGGTTGATATTACACCGAAACTGTCCTTAGAAGCCAACATGAAAAGGATATCATCAGTGACATTTGTTAGATTGGAACACATACGAACTGCCTTTAGAAACTTAGAAACTTAGAAACTTTAGAAACCAGATTAGTCCCAGAACTGAGAGGGATGAGCTACGAGGAAGGGCTACGGGAGGTAAGCCTCTCGTCGTTGGAAGACAGAAAAGTAAGAGGAGACATGATAGCCACCTATAAAATTCTCAAGAGAATTGACATGGTGGACAAAGACAAACTATTTAGATTGGGTGGAACACGGACAAGGGAACACAGGTAGAAACCTAGTACCCAAATGAGCCACAGACATCAGAAATAATTTTTTCAGTGTCTGAGTAATTAACATTTGGAATGGATTAGGCAGTGATGTGGTGGTGGCAGACTCCACACTTAGTTTCAAATTTAGATATGATAGTACCCAATAGGCTTCAGAATCTGTACACCAGTTGATTGACAGTTGAGAGGCGAGGACCATAGATCCAAAGCTCAAGCACAATTAGATGAGTTCAATCTATCTTCCCCTCCCCTCCTGCACCCCCTTCCACAACTCCCACTGCATCTAGGCATGCCTCCAGCTCGGCCACCTCCCCAACTAAGGCGGTCTGGGCTGTCAGACGAGGCCCATTCCCAGACAAAGTGACCGACGAGGACGATTCTTCTGAATTTTCGGAATGCAGTGCCGACACGAGCTCCGTGTGGGTGAATGCTGAAGATAACAACAACGAAGTTACGAGCTCGGGACCAAGCAAACCCCCACCAGGACTAAGACTTTCCACCCCAATGACCGAGACCACCCAACCCAACCCTGGTCCACACACCGAAGCCGATCCCTCCTACAAACCCTACTGCATCTGCAACTCCAAATTACCAAATCAACTGTCATAATGGGGATCACAATCTTGCAAGTAAATATCAAGCACTTCATTCATAACAGAGACCTTTTTTCCCTACAGGTAGCCAGAGTTTACCCAAACATCAGCCTCCTCAACGAAACAGCAGCCCACCAGAACCAGCACATCTTTCCTTGGGGGTTCTACACCATGGAATTCAACAGAGGGATGCACAGCGGGGTGGCAATCTTGGTGAAAAAGGGTCTCTCCTTTCGTCGTATTCTCCAAGAGGACGACCACTTCCTATCAATGGAACTCACCTGCACCCATAGTCCCCTTAATTATCTGCACAGCATGTCTCCCACCTCCCTCCCCTCAATCCCGCTTAATAGGCTGCTCGACAGGAGCTACCCAACAATCATTGCAGGGAACCTGAATTCTCACGACCCGGCTCTTTTCAATGAACAAACTGTATCTGACCTTAGAGACGACAGCTTTTCACCTTAATGCAAAACTGGGACTTATCCTTCCAAAGCCCCTCACTTAAGACCTTCGCAGGTAACGCAAGGCGTACCCCAGACCTCGTACTGACCAACAGGGACTGCGATTTGTTTCTCTGCAGAGTGACCCTTGACAAGAACGTGGGCTCGGACCACGTTCCAGTAGTCATTACTCTCCAAACAGCTCCCTTTAAGTTTGCGGCCCCACCTTCCCTCCAGACACAGGCATACCAAACCTTCCTCGCAGAGGACCACATAATCGAACTGGGCAACCTTCCCACCAAATCAATCGACCAAGTCGTTAACTCCATCCAAAACTGTATCCAGCAAGCTATAGAGGACACATGCAAAATGTCCAGCTCCAGGACGTATTACCAATATAAACCCCACATGTGAGATCAAAAAATAAAATGCATGAGTACCTTCAAGCCTGCCTCAGCAAATCAACAATCAGGTCATCCACCTGCCCTAACCCTGCAAACCAACTGAAGATAAACCATTAACCCAACGTTGGCCAACAGGAACCACATCTGGGGAAACCTAGTGAGGCCAGCCAACCAATATAAAAGGGAATGCATCACAGAGAACGCTGACTGCCTCCTCAGTACTCCGATGGTCGACCACGCCAACTTACAAAAAAAAAGCATCCGGAGCAAGGCTCCAGGCCTTGTGCTGGCATGGGGCCATATTCCTTTCGCCTTTAAAACGGCCCAGATGATATTCATTCCCAAGCACAAAAAAAAGACACCCATCAACCAGGCAACTACTGCTCGATCTTTCCTCTCGACACAATAGGAAAATGTTTCAAGAAAATAATACTCAACAAAATCAGGTACTAAATGGTGTATACGAACCTCATCACTGAGAAGCAGTTCGGCTTTTCAAAGTTTGGGCTTTTTCACTTCTCAACCCAACATGCAATAAACATCGTATACGACACAACCTTCGAAATCCATCAACAAAATTAGATAGCCATGATTGCAACTAGAGACATACACAAGGCCTTCGATAGTTTATGGCACGACGGCCTGGTGTATAAGCTAGCAGACTTATTTTACGTTGTGGGTCGTAATAATATTAATATGTTGTTGTGGGTCGATAGATTGTCTCTTCTGAACAACCCACCAAACCAAAACCTCTGTAGAGTGCTTACACTTTAATCGGGAGATCACCCTACACGCTTCCTGCTTTTGGAGAGGGGTTCTGCGTCACATTTTTTGGTGATGCGGCTCCAACACACACAAACCTCGTTGACATGTGCACACACCCCCTTGAGATGCCGTGACTCCCCACTCTCTCCTCAGTTGGTATGATCTCCTCAATCCCCTTTCTCATATTATTATTCTGTACTACCCTGTCCACAGCTATGGTTCTTTTTCTCTCTCTCTCTTTTCTGCTTTCTGGGAAGCCTCACTAGAACAAGGGCAAACACATGTTAACTACACATATTTAATAACAAAACAGAACATGTACAAAGCATTCACATATAATACAAGGGAATATATATCTCTACACTTTATGATATTAAAACTTGGTTGCAGATCAAATCCCATCAGGACTCTTTCAGTTGCTTATACCAAGTGGTAGCCCAACTCCTGGCTTGCCACTTATGCTACCAACCTCACCAAGTGAGTTAAACCTTGTAAAACAATTACGGCACTATCAACCTCACCTAGAGGGCTAACCCTTGTAAAATAAATATTGCATTATCAGCCCTAGAATATATATATACATATGTATGTATACATATATGGGCAGTACCCATGGGCAGTACCCATGTCAGCAATGGGCACACACCTAGATCCAGAATCCCTTCGTGTAGCAGTGGCCCTCCACCTTGGTGCCCCAATTCACACTGAATACAAGTGTATTTGCAACAGGGTGGAAGCAGACCAATACGGACTGCATGGGTTGCATTGCGCAAGCACAAAGGGCTGGCATGCAAGACACAACGAGGTCAATGACATCATCAAGAGAAGTTTCGTCTCAGCTAAGTGCCCAGCGGAGAGAGAACCTCGCATCCTAGGGGTCCAAAACCCGGATTTCCCCGCACTTCGCTCTGATGGCATCACCATATACTCTTGGAAGGAGGGTAGACAGTTGGTGTGGGACTACACATGTGTATCCACCCTGGCTGACACCTATGTACACTTCGGAGCTGACCAAGCAGGTGGGGCGGCCAACCACAGGGAAACAGCAAAATCACTCAAGTACAGGCGACTGGAAAGTCAATACCTCTTTGTTCCCATAGCGTCTGAGACGCATGGCCCCTGGGGCAAGAATGCCTTGGGATTTCTCAAGGAATTGGGTTCCAAGCTCATTGACGTCACCAGAGACCCAAGGGCTTCCAGTTTTTTGTTTCAGCGCCTCAGTGTGGTGATCCAGAGGGGAAATGCCTGCTGCGTCCTCGGTTCCTGTCCGGAAGCGGAGGGGCTTCAAGAGATCCATAACATTTAGGCATTTGTCTTGTAATTCTTGTAACCTTTAAAAACACAATAAGGCAAAAAATATAAAGGAAGGGGGTGGTAGAGGAAAAGCAAACAAACTGTATTGGAGGGGACCTACATTCCCTGCAATGCGTTATGTGTGGTTTCCTCCGAGGTTATGGGTCCCCCTTCTTCCAGCCAGAGGTATATATATATATATATATATATATATATATATATATATATATATATATATATATATATATATATATATATATATATATATATAAATATATATATATATATATATATATATATATATATATAGGTACCCCCTATATATATATATATAGGTGGTACCCCCTATATATATATATATATATATATATATATATATATATATATATATATATATATATATATATATATATATATATATATATATATATATATATATATATATATTATCGAAACTTATACGGTTCTCCTACCACCCCCCCTTTTTATGGTGTACACTTTATTATGCAAGGTTATACAGTTACATATCTGATTGTATACAAAAAAT
>WNGS01142304.1:16015873-16026371 GCA_020271785.1 Procambarus virginalis | reverse complement strand
CCCATGATCACCCTGTTCCGGACGACATCCTGTTGCTTTGGGAGCGTATTTATGTTTCGTTTCCCGGCAGCAGAGTGGCCGGATAAGTATGCACACTCTTGATAGTTTTGTGTGTTGCTGTGTGTCTCGTGTATGTATAGGACTTGTGGTATGTTCTGATATGTGATGTATTATTGTGCGCCCTTCAGGCGGTGTAATGTTTAGTTTCTCAATGTCCCTGTTTATTGTGGTCCTTTTGTTTTTTAAACGTAATTAGTGTGTGGCTATACCATTTCATGATTATCTGTTTCTTTGATCTGTTGTATTATGTGCCCCTCTGGCTATGCTGTTTGCCCTCTTACGTTCTGTGCTTGTGCCTCTCCTTATGGTTTTTTGCACTGCGAGTGTTGTGCATGTTTTTGTTTATTGTTTGTGTTGTTATTGTGCCATGTGTGGCTTTTGTTTATGTTTTTTGGATTGTTGTATGTTTATGATTTTATTATTTTACATAATTTTTCTTGTTCTCCTATGCTTTCTCTGTGTATTATGATGTTGTTTTATGTGTTATGGTGTTTTGGGTATTGTTTGCCTGTTTGCGCTATTTGTTTTATTGATGTTGGTTGTGTTTGTACTGTGCTGTCGGTCCTTCTGGCCGTGGTTTTTTGTTTGCTTAATTGGTTTCTTCTGTTATTTTTTTTGTATTTATTGCCTTATACTTGCATGCTTGCATGTAAAAATAAATTAAAAAAACAAAAAAAAAAGGAACCTGTTACAGATGGCGCTGACCTTGTCACACTTCCGCTAACAGATGGCATTGTCTTCATCTCGCTTAATGCCTTGAAGTTGGATGCAGGTCCATAGATGGCATCGATATCACCACACCTCACTTCATAGAAAGCGTCGATATCGTCACACCTCCCCACCCAAGAAAATTGTTTTGTTTCTAAAAAGAAAATACGCCAAATTAGCATTTAGATGCATGACAAGGTATTTGCTTCCACGTTGTCTACCACTTTAATGTCCTCGATATAAAGGGAGGACTCCTGGAGGTGTAGACTCCATCTGGTTAGAGATTTTTCTGCCGGAATTGTGCAAGGAATTTAAGAGCATAAGGTCAGACCCGACTGTTACGGCCACAATGGGTCGCACTGGGTTCTTTTCTGGTGGTATTAAAGTTCTGGTATCCAACCCCAAGTTAGTATGGCTTTCAAGGAGTGAGCTCGGTAATGCAAGTAAAACACACTGGGGGAGGTGCATTGAATACTACACTTCATTAATTATCAAGATATTCATATTTAATCACATTTCCATCACCTCATATAAATATAGAAGCAGTACTACTACACTTAATATGTACACAAGTGTCTCTCATAGAACACTAAGCGCTATTTGATGCTCCATCGATGCATTCATGTCAGCTATCGTGTTTCCTCAACACAGTACCGTCCTCAACCAGTACTGGGAAACACCAACGAGTCTACCCTAGCCACGGGCCAGCCAAACACAGTCTCACAAGGTGCTCTTCGTGCACACCCACAATCACTCTCCAGCCTGGAGCTGGCAGTAAATATCAGCCTCGCGCTGCTGGGCCTCTTCACGAACAAATACCAGAGTAGCGAACCCCTGGCAGGAGCTTCTTGCAACTCGGTGGTTACACTCCTCCGTAGCACCTTAACTGTCAGTCGTCTCTCCGGTAGCCAGTCCCGGGTACGCCGAATTCCGTCACTGCCACTTCACAGGCAGACAGTAGAACACTTCTCAGTTCTTCTCCGGCGGCGGCTCACTGCTTCCATAAAGCAGAATAGAATAGAAAGACATTGGCTGCCCTGGGTAAACTGACTGTCCTCATACCACAGCAGCCCTACGTCGACTCTGTGGATACAGACACGTCATCAATACACTGGTCAGTACATGGACACTAGGAAACATCACTTACGTACTCTGACATAGACATACAACCCTTCCTATAATAGATGGCTCTGATTTTCTAAGCACCACCTCACCAGAGGTCAGCACCGGCTACCTCTCAAGCTGGCTAGGACAGGAATCTAGCGCCTCTTCTGTATAATCCTGTCACCACTAGATGGCGTCATCCAATTTGTGGAGGTTTTCGGGAGCGGACTCACAGAGGGCACTGACGTCGCTGCTCCATGCTCCGACGATGGAATCGGGTTCGGAACCACTAACCAAAATGGGCTTTGACAAATTTAGATGTATGTAGAGGACTACGAATGTCATGAAAAAATCCTGTTCTAGGAGCTGTACCAATAGAGATTTCTTGAACATAGCGAAAACCAAGCCCATGGTAATGACCTGACTAACGTACCTGTCTGGAGCAAGGCACTTTGCACACCTTGGTTAATGTAAGTATCGAGCTCTAAGAAAGAGCGATGACCGAGGTAAACTGCAACACTTCCCTGGGCAGCAATACCGCTGGTGGCTGGTTGCAGGAGGCGTTTCCTGTATCGGTATGGCTGTCCCCCAGTAAGACAGGAATCTAGTATACATGAAGGGGACGACTTGGGCTTCCAGGTACAGCCTGGCGAAAAGTACTAGTGTATTGACCGATGACTAGGTTCACGTATGTTCCTTTGGCAACAGTCTATACGCTGAAAGAAGTCAGTGTCACTGCCTCGCTGTTGAAGGCCTGTTCGGTGACAAACGCATCGGGCGATAGTGATAATTTGGTAATAACTCTTCACTTCAGCGGAGGCGAAGAGTGCGTCCACTCTTCTAACATCAGGGCTGCCAGAATTCCTTATCAAGTTGGCTTCTAGCCTGCTAGTTACACAAGGAAGATCAACCTGGTGAGATCAGTCATCCGTTATAACATTTATTTGACTACTAACCTCAATTACTTCTTGATCTTCTTCGCTTGCGCTCATGTCCCGTCTCTGGTACCCCTTCACCATGCTTACGTGTACTGTCATCTGCTTGTAGTCTGTTCACTGCTCCTTTGGTCACCTCTAATGGTCCTTCTCACTGTGTGACCATACGCCATCTCGAATGGAGAGGATCACAGAGACTTACTCAGCACTGATGCTATGGCAAAGAGGGGAAAATCACGTAAGATACTGAAGAAATATCTGGCTAGATTAACAACTTTCGTAATCCTGCAATGTCCATAATTGACTGTTTCCAACAGCCTGGTTCGGAACTGTGAGGGCACGGCAACCTGTGCACGTACTTTTGATGCCTGGAGAGTTCTTGGTCGATTCTGTGGGCACCAATCTTTATCTTTCCGGAAGTACGGTCACCTGCCGTCGCACCAGACTCTAGGGTATCTGTGGGTGCTTTCACTTGAGGTTCCTTTTTGCTCAGTTATCCAGGTCGCTCTGGTCCAGTGCTTCGGTTCGGGTTAGAGTTGAGAGAGAGAGTTCAATGGAGTTCTGTCACCTGTTGGGTAGTTATAGGGTCAAACAAGTCAGTAACCTAAACTTCGTCTGGGCCTGGGATCTGGTGTGAACTGCTACTGCTGGGTTTACCACCTCTTCAGCCACATCGTCCACCACCAAGGGATGGCTATTGTCCAAACCCAAAGCTTAGTCAATGGCCAGTATCAGTCGCTGACAGAGATCACAAATAATACATCCAGGGGGTCTCCACTAACACCCCTGGCAGAAGTATCCAGCAAATATACTGACAGCACTTCCCCTCAGACGGCTAGTATTATCGTCTTGTAACTCATCCTCGTCAATGCCAGGTACGTCGGTCCACAAACACTGCACAAGTACAACAGCAATAACACTGTCTACTACCGACGGCGCCCACTTGTCCCTCACTGGAAACACGTCCGTAGTTCTGAACTGCCCAAGGTGAACTGACTCCCAGAGGGCAACAGATTCTCTTTGTCACCTCTGAAGAGTTAATAGCCATTAGCTAGACAGACAGTAAACAAGGAGAACATAGGCTGATACTCTTTCACTAGGGCATCTGAAAACGTAATCGAATGCACAATCTAGATATCATTGATATCATTACTTCACTCACCAGTGGTCATTGTCACCGACCTCACCTCCTACCTGAGCTACGAACAGGAACCTGTCACAGATGGCACTAACCTTGCCACACTTCCACCAACAGATGGCATTGTCTTCATCTCATTTAATGCTATGAAGTTTGAGTGTAAGTTCATAGATGATGTCGATATCACCACACCTCACTCCATAGAGAGCGTTGATATCATCACACTAACAAAGTCTTGACGCTAAGTTTGGCCACAACTGAACAGACGTCAAAGGCCTCCTCTGAGGCCTCCTTCGACATGATGCCGGACACCGACCAAATCTCAATTCAAAAGTCCAGCAATATCAAGTAATGTTTCAAGTGCTTTGGATATGACCACTACTCAAACACATGCCTAAGAAAACACTCAAATGCAGCATCTGCACAGGGGAACCCAGCTACAAAACCTGTACAAGTCAGACCTCAAAATGTGCCCAACGCATTGGACCCCACAGTGGTCCCAGTGTGAAAAGAAGAAAGAGCCAATCAAATGCGTACAGGTAACCGCAGCTGAAGCCCGCCGGCAGGCCGGCGCCACCAGACATGCACCACCACCGCTCACCAATGCCTGGGTACCCCCCAAACACCAAGCCAATTAATTCCCAACCGTGCAGCATCAACAACCCGCTCAAGACAGTAATCATCCCACCAACCCCACCTCCAGCCCCAGATCCCAACCCAACACCAACTAGTGCCATGGAGTCACCCACTGATGGCACAACCCCAAACCTCATCTGCACCGGACATGGGAAAACAGCTGCTGGAATTCGAAAAAACTGTTGTCAGGGACGACTCAGTCTACCTGCTGGAGCTCTGTGTGAGAAAATCCAAACAGTTTTATTATTTTTCTTTTTTTATATATACAAATATTTACTTTAATTTTTATTTTTGTTATTTGAATATTATATTATTATTATTTGATTCTTTTGAACTTCAATATTGAATTATTGTTCTTAGTTCTTAGTTAGTGGACTGTATATATTCTGGTTCAGCTGCTAGAACTTATCTCACACAATGGGAGGGACAATTTCTGGTTCAGCTGCTAGAACTTATCTCACACAATGGAGGGACAATTTGTAGCTTAAACCACTTTGAGGTGGATCCTTCATAAGCCACAAATTGTTTACCTAGTCTTTAATATATAAATTATAAATCATACCACATATGGTGGCCTAATCTACTGTAATTATACTTACAGTTAATCTATCTACAGTATAAAATAAAAGGGGGGGGGCCTTAGCTTATACTGTAGATGGGACCTGCTAAGGCTGAATAAATGTAGCATCAGATTAGGGTGTGGCCCTGTGCCTCAGAGTGCCACGTATGGCGGGTATCTGGAGGCCTGCAAGGCTTGATGTGCAGCAGGGTAACAAATTTCTATAATTATGTTGGGAGCCACCTGTAATCCAAGGTAGCTTCTCATCACTCATTCCTGCCGAATGTTTAGAATTAATAATGGTTCCCTAAACATATAAGTACAGGTATGACATGAATAAGAGGGAAGTATAATGTTGAGTACATACTTGCTTGAGCTTTAATCTCTCTTATAACCGGCTACCTAACTAATATTGACAAGTGATACCAATCACTTGATAAACAATCATTACCAATAAAAGTTATAAGGCAGTCGGATACTCAAGTGTTCTGTTGGGTGGTAGAACTGCTATGGTAGTTCCTTTTGGACAGAGTAAAATGTCTGTCTTGGGAGACTCGTATCACAATTCTCCAACAGTCTCTTCATGTTGTTTTTTTGTTTTGTCTGTGGTGTACGTGCCTCCGGCCTCTCTCCTTGTTCTAATGTTTTGGTTTCTACTTCTGAGTTTAATTTAACACAATCGCGCGCGCCACGAGAGCGCCGCAGACTTTGACGTCAGAGGACCGGTCGGCCGACCGGCCGCTCGACGTTTTGTGATCGTGTGGTCTTGTTGTGATCGTGGACTGCTGGACTTGTTTGTGATCGTGGACTGCTGGACTTGTTTGTGATCGTGTGGTCTTGTTTGTGATCGTGGACTGCTGGACTTGTTTGTGATCGTGTGGTCCCGGGTTCGATTCCAGGCGCCGGCGAGAAACAATGGGCAGAGTTTCTTTCACCCTATGCCCCTGTAACCTAGCAGTAAAATAGGTACCTGGTTGTTAGTCAGCTGTCACGGGCTGCTTCCTGGGGGTGAGGCCTCGTCGAGGACCGGGCCGCGAGGACACTAAAAACCCCGAAATCATCTCAGATAACCTCAAGAAGAAGTTGGAACCAATGGTGCGGGCGAGCGTGCTGCGACGCCTAAATGTGTATACTCGTTTCAGTTTTCTCACCTTAATTTTCGTGCTACGTCGTTCGTTTTGGTATCATTGTGTTCGCAATTAAATTTCCCTCTGGATTTCATCGTGCCCCAAGTAGTCCCCGCAAGCTCTAAGTCCTTCCATCCTCTTCCAACCTCCCATTAAACTCCTGGTAACTACCCCCACGGGAGGATGCGCTTTCCAAGTAACTCTGCCCATGGAACGGCTTCCTACACCCAGTGGGAAGTGCGGGTGAAATGGATGAAAGATAGAGGAGGATGAAAAGGGAACCACATCGAGGTGCAGATACATGAAGAGCTAAACTCTTGGAAGTGGCAACAAGAAACATCCTGCCCAGCATGTCAGGACCAACATACCTAAATGAGTAATAACTAAGGGAAGTCAAATTGGAAGTGGACACCCATGGAAATGAGTGCCACAGTGTATTGACATTTGAGTATCTGGTGGAGGTGACGATAATCTATTCAAAGAAAGAATCGGAAAGGAATAGGCTAAATTACCGATGAGGAAAATACCGAGATGAGGAACTTCCTAATGGGAATCCCATGGGAAACAGAACTCATAGAAAAGACTGTAAAGGATATGATGAACTATTTCACTCACAAGTGCCAGGAAACTGCAGACAGATTTATTTCCTGCCCAAAAGGAGAAACATGAAAATCAACTGAAGAATCCATGTTTCAATCAGGAATGTAAGATTACGAAGCAGTTNTTCCTGGGAAGCCTCACTGGGACAAGTGCAACACCAGCAAATTTGATACATTTACTGGACGAAGTACATACAATACACGCATACATATACTAATAATGATGAATAACCTATCTGCACTATTATAATCAGGTGGCACTCCAACACCATCAGAACTCTATCCTCAGCTTGCTAAGTGGTATCCTATCTCTTGGTATTATCAACTCCTCAGTTAATTAAGTCTTACAATATAATGTCACACTACCATCAAGCGAATGTATACATATATATATACCTATAACACATATAAGGCAAATCAGCATTTGAAAGCAATAACATACATATGTATATATCAGTATAATGATCCGTGCCACACAACGAATCAATCGACCATTCTATCAGTCTTAGAATACATATATATCTGTAGGTACTCCTGCCTACGTCTGTAACTCTAAACTTCAATATACACCTCTTGGCACATAAATAGCAAACGATCACTCACCTCTCACTGCGTCGTTCACGCTAATGACAAACACTCTCACCTCCATACAAGTGATCAGTTAGAACTATTTCACTACCTGACAACTTCAGTTCCTCAGGGCTTAAACACCAGGATCCTCTGCAGCTCCTCCAGGCTGCTACCATGAAGATTCCTTGAACAACTTATGGTCCTCCCTACTCCTACTAGGTCATCCACAGCTCTCCTGGCTGCTGCACCATAAAGTTCCTCGAATAACTGTGGCACTGTCACCACCTCTGCAGAAGCACGTGTCACTCCTCCTCACTGCTTCTTCATAGCTCGGGGTCCTCCCTCCCCTGCCTTGGAGTCTCATCAACCACTCCCTCTGTGCTGGCTTCTCCAAGTCCTCAGCAACTTCTTCACCAAAGGACAAACCTGCAACCCATTTGCATTCCAATAAATTGTTTCCCTTTTTAACACATAAACAAAATTATCATACAACATCTTTGTCTCCAATCTCTATCTGTCCTCTACATTTAATGAGAGTGGACTCCCCGTGGGCGAGTCCATGCGCCACCTCGCTGGGCGAGCCTCACTCACGCCGGGAGGGGCCTCCTCCCTCAGGAGCCGGGCTCCTTCAGTTGCCCGCCAGCGCTCAGAGAAGATGGACGTCGCTCAGCGCTCCTCCCACTCCTCACTCTTATTTTAGGCTTTCTGCCATACCAAACATTTCTATTGAAAATAAACATCGCTACTGTCGCTGGGCACACGACCAACTACAAGCAAACACTATGAACTGGCTTAAATCGGGCTTACCACAGATTATCTGGTCGAGGGCGCTTCTCCCTCTGACAACGTCTGACCAGGGCGCTTGTCACAGCCCACAAAACTGTCCACTGGGCGGCTTAATACTCTCTCCTCGCCGTCCAGGACTTGAGACCACACGTCTCAGCTCGACCAACAGCTGGAACGTCTGCACCTTCTCTTCTCTTGGAGATAATATCGCTAGGGGTCCCTTCTGGCGGGAGCTCGACGAAGCGCGGCCTCTCCCCTGCGATGTCTGGCCTCAAGTGAGGTCATCGCCCTCCACAAGCGAGCCTCACGCCCCCAGTAACTTGTCCACATCTTCCAACAAGTCATTTATCTGTTTTTCTAGTCCATTGCCCATAATCTCAAACTTTTATATAAATGCAACACACTATTTTACATCTGTGTTATCGCTCTATAATTCCTGGACCTTCCAGTTAGGTCAGGCTTGCTGAATAACTCTCAAAGGGTGAGACTCGTTTCTCCGGCAGGCTGAGATCACAGACAATGAACAGAAAAAGGGAGAAGAGAGAAAGAAAGGAAAGAGAAAGCCTCTCTCTGGCTTCGCTATGTTGATGACATTTTTGCTCTATGCCTCATGACCTTAATCTTTTACAGCCTTTCCTCGCCTCTCTTAACAATATGGCTCCTTCTATCTATTTCAAAGTTGAGTGGGAATCTAATTCCCTCCTTCCTTTTCTTGATGTTCATGTTCACAGCTCTGTGTCTGGGTTCTCTTTCTCTGTCTACCGTAAACCCATGCATAGTGGCATGTACATTCACTTCTTTTCATACCATCCTCCTTCTGTTAAGAAAAAGTGTCCTCGTCTCTCTCTTCCTCCGCGCTCTACGCATCAGCGACCCTCAGTTTCTTGATTCTGAAATTTCCTTTATCTACAAATCTTTCTCTCGCCTTGGTTATCCTTTGCATTTCATCACTCTGCCTACTCTCAAGCTAAACGAAATTTCTTTCATCCTAAACCTGCTTCCAACACTAGTATCACTGTACTATGCCTTCCCTTCATATCTGAACTCAAAACTTTTACCAATACCTTTCGTCCTCTTGACATTAAACTCGCCTTTCGACAAACTAACACACTTCGTAGCAATCTAGTTCACACTGCTCCTCCTGCTTCTAATGCTGCTGGTGTCTACTCTATTTCCTGTTCTTCTTGTCCTCTCCAATACTTTGGCGAAACTGGCCGTACACTGAATGACAGACTTAAGAACACAAGAGAAGTGTTAAGTCTGCAGTTACTAACAATGCTCTCTTCTGCCATGTGAGGGATTCTAATCATCCCATTGATTGGTCTTCCTCCAAAATAATCTTTCCTGCCTCTACTCTTCACAGACGCCGTCTTGTAGAATCGGCTCTTATACACAATGTACCCAACATGAACTTGAGTCCTGGCTTTGTTGCTGTGGACTCTTCCCTTTCACAGTACATACTCAAATGCTCTAATCTTTCTAACAAACGTGACTTAACATAAGCTTACCCCTTCCATTTATCTTTCTTTCTCTTCCTTTTCTTTCTCTCTTCTCCCCTTTTTTGTTCATTGTCTTCTCCTACGCTCCCTGCTATCCTCTGCTTATTCCTATTACCTTTCCTTCGGTGGTTATAATGGGAGCTGCCTCGTATGGGTCAATAGGCCTTCTGCAGTTCTCATTATTACTACTATTCTCTACACCTTACTTTCCTCCTCACCTCTCTCTTGCCTATTTATTTCCCGTTCTCTACCTCCTCATCACAAGCGACTTGAGAATGGTCCAGACGGACCGAAACGTCGTCGTCCCTTCAACTTCTAGTGTGTGGTCTGGTCGTGAACAATTTCTTTAGTATTTCAGCATCCATGAATTTAAAAGAAATTCTGAAGATAGAAAGCATAGCATAGACTCCTCGCACAACGTTCTTTATGTTGTCCTCAGGTGATAGTTTTCTATCTAGAACCACCCTTAGATCTCTATCTTTATCAGATCAGAATTTTTCAAGATTTCTCACATAATTTATAGGTTGTATGTGGTCTGTTCTCCTATTCCACATTCCATAATATGGCATTTATTCACATTAAATTCCATTTGCCAAGTGGCGCTCCATATACTAATTTAGTCCTGGTCTTTTTGAAGTGTATGACAATCATATAAGTTTCTTATCCTTCCTATTATCTTAGCATCATCAGCAAACATGCTCATATAATTCTTCATTCCATCTGGTAGCTCATTTATGTAGACAATGAACATCACCGGTGCAAGAACTGAACCCTTTG
>WNGS01142304.1:15983209-16006727 GCA_020271785.1 Procambarus virginalis | reverse complement strand
GTCACTGTATCTATCGATGATTTCTGTGTTGTTTGTAAGATTTCTCTGGTGATGGTTTGGTTGTGGGAAGAGAGTATATGTTCCTTAATGGAGCCCTGTTGCTTATGCATTGTTAACGCCTGGAAAGAGATGTTGTTGTCTTGCCTATATACTGAGTTTTTGGGGCTTACAGTCCCCAAGAGGACATTTGAAGGCATAGACGACGTTTGTCTCTTTCAAAGCGTTCTGCTTTGTGTCTGGAGAGTTCTCATGAGTAGGTTGGCAGTTTTCTTGGTTTATAGTAATCGTTAGTTGTATCTTCTGATTTTTGTCTGTAGGGATAACATTTCTATTAACAATATCTTTCAGGACCCTTTCCTCCGTTTTATGAGCTGCGGAGAAGAAGTTCCTGTAAAATAGTCTAATAGGGGGAATAGGTGTTGTATTAGTTGTCTCTTCAGAGGTTGCATGGCGTTTTACTTTCCTTCTTATGATGTCTTCAATGAAACCATTGGAGAAGCCGTTGTTGACTAGGACCTGCCTTACCCTACAGAGTTCTTCGTCGACTTGCTTCCATTCTGAGCTGTGGCTGAGAGCACGGTCGACATAAGCGTTAACAACACTCCTCTTGTACCTATCTGGGCAGTCACTGTTGGCATTTAGGCACAATCCTATGTTTGTTCCTTAGTGTAGACTGCAGTGTGGAAACCTCCGCTCCTTTCCATGACTGTTACATCTAGAAAGGGCAGCTTCCCATCCTTCTCCATCTCGTAAGTGAAACGTAACACAGAATTCTGCTCAAACGCCTCTTTCAGCTCCTGCAGATGTCTGACATCAGGTACCTGTGTAAAAATGTCGTCAACATACCTGCAGTATATGGCCGGTTTCAAGTTCAAGTCGACAAGACTTTTTCCTCGATAGTACCCATGTAGAAGTTTGCAAACAAGACGCCTAGGGGAGAACCCATAGCGACCCCATCTACTTGCTTATACATGTGCCCATCCGGGCTCAAGAAGGGTGCCTCCTTAGTACAAGCTTGTACTAAGTATATATATATATATATATATATAATATATATATATATATATATATATATATATATATATATATATATATATATTAGTGCTCTGGCCAGCCATCTGGATGGCGTGGCCAGAATCATTAATTATTAAGATTAATGATTCTATCACGAATCTTCTCAAATTTCTTATGGTTTTCTTCACTGTCGTGGGAAGTTGCAAAAATTACTCACTAAAGTCATTTTCAGACTCTATCATGGTCTGACGCCTAGGGATGCGTTTTGCAAGGCATTACTTACATTTTCAAAGAACAATTTTCCATGCTCTCTCAAAGCATATATTCGCTGGGGGTGAGAATGTACGAACGTGATTGAGATGAATAAGTGGATGAATGGCATAATTGATATTAATAAGCCATTAAATCCCTATTTTCTTGCTTCTATTGTCCCTGTGTTGGTACGGGGTCTTGAAGTGGGTAGTATGTAATTATGTGTTAACTGGCTATTGACTGTGGTTTTAACTTTTTCATGTAGAGGGCCTTGCTGATGTCCGGTCTTCTGTTGCCGTTATACCTGTCGTATATTTCACTGATTATTTCAGTGTTGCTTGTTAAGATTCCCTGGTGATTATCTGGTTGTGTGAGGAGGTTATATGCTCCTTGATAAAGCCCTGTTGCTTATACAAACAAGTTGTTACACAAGCAACAGGGCTCCATCAAGGAGTGTATATAATCTCATAAAACCAGACCATCACCAGAGAAATCTTAACAAGCAACACTGATATGGTAATCCTGGATTACCTGGAAATGGTGATCCTGGAAATGGTTATCCTGGTTCTTTTCAGAAACGTGGCGAGGCGTTGATGACAAAACAAAGGCCATGAGGTCGTGGCTAAGGATAACCTGGATCCTAGTGCTCCAGGTTATCCTTAGCCACGACCTCATGGCCTTTGTTTTGTCATCAACGCCTCGCCACGTTTCTGAAAAGAACCAGGATAACCATTTCCAGGATCACCATTTCCAGGTATCCAGGATTACCATATCAGTGTTGCTTGTTAAGATTCTCTGGTGATGGTCTGGTTTTATGAGATTATATACACTCCTTGATGGAGCCCTGTTGCTTGTGTAACAACTTGTTTGTATAAGCAACAGGGCTTTATCAAGGAGCATATAACCTCCTCACACAACCAGATAATCACCAGGGAAATCTTAACAAGCAACACTGAAATAATCAGTGAAATATACGACAGGTATAACGGCAACAGAAGACCGGACATCAGCAAGGCCCTCTACATGAAAAAGTTAAAACCAACAGTCAATAGCCAGTTAACACATAATTACATACTACCCACTTCAAGACCCCGTACCAACACAGGGACAATAGAAGCAAGAAAATAGGGATTTAATGGCTTATTAATATCAATTATGCCATTCATCCACTTATTCATCTCAATCACGTTCGTACATTCTCACCCCCAAGCGAATATATGCTTTGAGAGAGCATGGAAAATTGTTCTTTGAAAATGTAAGTAATGCCTTGCAAAACGCATCCCTAGGCGTCAGACCATGATAGAGTCTGAAAATGAACTTTAGTGAGTAATTTTTGCAACTTCCCACGACAGTGAAGAAAACCATAAGAAATATTGAGAAGATTCGTGATAGAATCATTAATCTTAATAATTAATGATTCTGGCCACGCCATCCAGATGGCTGGCCAGAGCACTAATATATATATATATATATATATATATATATATATATATATATATATATATATATATATATATATATATATATACTTAGTACAAGCTTGTACTAAGGAGGCACCCTTCTTGAGCCCGGATGGGCACATGTATAAGCAAGTAGATGGGGTCGCTATGGGTTCTCCCCTAGGCGTCTTGTTTGCAAACTTCTACATGGGTACTATCGAGGAAAAAGTCTTAGTCGACTTGAACTTGAAACCGGCCATATACTGCAGGTATGTTGACGACATTTTTACACAGGTACCTGATGTCAGACATCTGCAGGAGCTGAAAGAGGCGTTTGAGCAGAATTCTGTGTTACGTTTCACTTACGAGATGGAGAAGGATGGGAAGCTGCCCTTTCTAGATGTAACAGTCATGGAAAGGAGCGGAGGTTTCCACACTGCAGTCTACACTAAGGAAACAAACATAGGATTGTGCCTAAATGCCAACAGTGACTGCCCAGATAGGTACAAGAGGAGTGTTGTTAACGCTTATGTCGACCGTGCTCTCAGCCACAGCTCAGAATGGAAGCAAGTCGACGAAGAACTCTGTAGGGTAAGGCAGGTCCTAGTCAACAACGGCTTCTCCAATGGTTTCATTGAAGACATCATAAGAAGGAAAGTAAAACGCCATGCAACCTCTGAAGAGACAACTAATACAACACCTATACCCCCTATTAGACTATTTTACAGGAACTTCTTCTCCACAGCTCATAAAACGGAGGAAAGGGTCCTGAAAGATATTGTTAATAGAAATGTTATCCCTACAGACAAAAATCAGAAGATACAACTAACGATTTACTATAAAACCAAGAAAACTGCCAACCTACTCATGAGAAACTCTCCAGACACAAAGCAGAACGCTTTGAAAGAGACAAACGTCGTCTATGCCTTCAAATGTCCTCTTGGGGACTGTAAGCCCCAAAAAACTCAGTATATAGGCAAGACAACAACATCTCTTTCCAGGCGTTTAACAATGCATAAGCAACAGGGCTCCATTAAGGAACATATACTCTCTTCCCACAACCAAACCATCACCAGAGAAATCTTAACAAACAACACAGAAATCATCGATAGATACAGTGACAACAGGTGGCTTGACATCTGCGAGGCACTACACATCAAGAAGTCAACACCAGCAATCAACAGCCAATTAACGTACAACTATATTCTACCCACTTCAAGACTCCGCTCCAATATAGAAACATCAAGAAATATGGGCCAATAGGCCTTTTGCAGTTCTATTGGGACCCGACTTCTACTTCTACAAATCTATACCCCGTTTTCCATGTACTGTGTTTCACCCCACTAATGTATTACATCACCTCACCCAAATGCAGGTATAAGAGCCAATGTTTGTTTCATAAAGCATAAGTTGTGTAGATAAACTAAAGTCTTTGAAAATGTAATAAGTTTTACGAAACGCGCTCAAGTGTCGCGTCAGACTAGAAATAAAGAATGAATTTTGGAGAATTGATTTTTAATTTACCGTCATCAGTAAAAAGAAACATAAGGAAAATTGAGAAAATTCGTGTTACAATTATTAATCTTACTTTTTCGGTCATATTTAATAACATATATATATATACATATATATATATATATATATATATATATATATATATATATATATATATATATATATATATATATATATATATATATATATATGTATATATATATATACACTGCCATCAACCACAACAATCAGCCGCCACTGCCACCAACCACAACCCACCAATGTAGTCTCAATTTACAAAAAGGGTGACAGGCAAGAGGCACTGAACTACAGGCCAGTTTCCCTAACTTGTATACCATGCAAGGTGATGCAGAAGATTGTGAGGAAAAGGCTCGTAGAGCATCTGGAGGGAAGCAGCTTTGTAACACATCAACAGCACGGGTTCAGAGGTGGTAAATCGTGCCTCACAGGCCTAATTTTATGACCAAGCAACACAAATTAGGCAGGAAAGAGAAGGGTTGGCAGACTGCATTTTCTTGGACTGTCAGAAAGCCTTTGACACAGTACCTCACAAAAGGCGGTTACAAAAGTTGGAGCAGCAGGCAGGAGTAAAAGCTAAGGTGCTCCAGTGGTTAAGCGAGAATCTAAGTAATAGGAAACAGCGAGTAACGATGAGGGGGGAGGTATCAGAGTGGCGAGATGTCACCAGCGGGGTTCCACAGGGCTCTGTACTCATTCTCTGTCACCAGCGGGGTTCCACAGGGTATAGACTCATTCCTCTCAATGTTTGCTGATGATGCAAAAATTATGATAAGAATCAAAACAGATGAAGATAGACAGAGATTACAGGACGACCTGGACAAACTGGAAGAATGGTCTAGAAAATGGCTGCTAAAGTTCAACTCAGGAAAGTGTAAAGTAATGAAATTAGGCGAAGGGAGCAGAAGGCTGAACACAAGGAACCATCTGGGAGGTGAAATCCTGCAAGAGTCAAATAGAGAGAAAGATCTGGGGGTCGACATCACACCGAACCTGTCCCAGGAGGCCCACATCAAAAGGATATCATCTGCAGCATATGCTAGACTGGCCAATATAAGAACTGCCTTTAGAAACTTGTGTAAGGAATTGTTCAGGACCCTGTATGCCACTTATGTAAGACCAATCCTGGAATATGCATCTCCAGCTTGGAGTCCATACCTAGTTAAACACAAGACGAAGTTAGAGAAGATTCAGAGGTATGCCACCAGACTGGTCCCAGGACTGAGAGGAATGAGCTACGAGGAAAGGCTAAGGGAGCTGAACCTCACAACCCTGGAAAACAGAAGAGTAAGGAGAGACATGATAACCAGCTTCAAAATTCTCAGGGGAATTGACAGGGTGGACAAAGACAAGCTCTTTAGCACGGGTGGAACACGAACAAGGGGACACAGGTGGAAACCTAGTTCCCAGATGAGCCACAGAGACGTTCGAAAGAATTATTTCAGTGTCAGGGTAGTTAACAAATGGAATACATAAAGTAGTGTTGTGGTGGAGGCTGACTCAATACACAGTTTCAAATATAGATATGATAGAGCCCAATAGGCTCAGGAATCTGTACACCAGTTGATTGACAGTTGAGAGGCGGGACCAAAGAGCCGGAGCTCAACCCCTGCAAACTCAACTAGGTGAGTACAACTAGGTGAGTACCAAAAACAACCACCACCATCACCACCATGGATTCTCAATTAAGTGAAAATAATGAATATAAGATGTTGAACCCACTTTTATTATGCTCCTGTCTTATTTTTATTAAATGTAGATATATATTTTTGTTATATTTCTACATTTTAATATAAACATCAATGACAAAAACTACTTTTTTTGCAACAATTAAGGTTGCCATCAGGTCTTAAATTTTGTTTAGCCAACGTTGTACAGTAAGTTGTGGCAACCTATTTACGACACCACACAAAAACGTATCTAATACGGGAAAACAAACGTTGCCACTGCTTTCAAACACTTTCCAGGTATGTTGTGGCAACATAAAATTGTTTGCTGTGTTGAGGAAACCAGTGCCTGGAAAAAATAAGCTCAGTAGCACTAGAAATATGTTCAAACCGCATACCCCTAAGAAAAAAGAGAAAGATCCGGATTGAAACGGGAACTTCGTTCCCTATATAGGCGAAGGAAACGAATCGCGGAACAACTTGAGAGTCGCACCCTACCTCAAGAACGGCGAAGAAGGTTAGGTATAGAAATAGAAACAATTGAACTCAAGCTACAAGAATCATACAAAACCCAGGAGAGGGAAAGAGAGCAAAAGGCCATCAGTGAAATAGAGAGAAATCCGAAATATTTTTTCTCCTATGCAAAATCGAGATAAAAAACCACATCTAGTATCGGGCCCCTGCGAAAAGGAGAGGGAACTTTCACCGATGACAACAAAGAAATGAGCGAGTTACTGAGGAAGCAGTACGACTCTGTTTTCAGCGAGCTACTGAACGCACTAAAGATTGATAACCCAAATGAATTTTTCATGGATATGATACAAACAAATTATTTATCAGACGTCACCCTATCCCCACTGGATTTTGAAGAAGCCATAAACAGTATGCCTATGCACTATGCACCAGGCCCGGATTCTTGGAACTCTATTTTCCTCAAGAACTGTAAAAAACCACTATCCTATCACATTCTGTGGAGACAAAGCCTAGATACTGGCGTTATCCCTGACATACTAAAAACAGCAGAGATAGCACCACTCCACAAAGAAGGAAATAAGGCAGAGGCAAAAAATTACAGACCGATAGCACTAACATCGCACATCATAAACAATTTTGAGAGAGTGCTAAGAAGTAAGCTCACAAAATACATGGAATCACAGCATCTCCATAACCCCGGACAACATGGTTTCAGAATAGGGCGCTCTTGCCTGTCGCAGTTGCTGGACCACTATGATATGGCATTAGATGCTATGGAACACAAACAAAACGCTGATGTAACTTACACAGATTTCGCAAAAGTTTTTGATAAATTTGACCATGGTGTAATTGCACATAAAATGCGTTCAAAAGGAATTACCGGAAAAATAGTGTGACGGTGTCCCCCCCCCCTTATATTTCTCCCACGCCAGCTGTAAGAGTAATATCCACTTTTCCTGAGCGTTCTCTACGTTACGGGCTACAATTCGATGTATGAGGGGGCATGGAGTATTCACGCGTTTGTGAGAAATTCGCAAAAGAAGGAAGTTTTGGCCTGTTGTTTAGGCCCTTTAGGACGCCAATATGGCGTCGGTCACTCCTTTCTCCCGCCAAAACTGTATGACGTCAGTGGCACCAGATTGGTCACTGACAGTGACGTGGCACAAGGAGCCAATGAAAACCGCCCCTGGAGGGTATGACGTCACGAGAGCAGGGGGGTCCAGAGATCGCGCCTCTGTGGCGCTACCAGTCTCACACGGCACGTCAAGTAGGAAGGACATGCAACCGGGCATTCTGTCAGTGTGACAGTTTACCCAAGCTCCGGTTGACGTACGCGTCTCTTGTGGTCTGCACGCACTCTGTGAGGTCTTCCTTCATTCATGTGTTAGACCAGAAAAAGGAATTGACGGAATATTGAGCAACAAGTGCTCCTGGACAGGTGCGTTGCAAGAAGTGGTCTGTGCAGTGACGTATGTGACATCTGTGGCAGTTCACCCGGTTAGGAGACGACGTAGTGGCTGGGCCAGTCCACCGTGAGGGAACCAGTTTGACCGACACGTCAACTAGGTTGGATGTGTGAACGATGGTCCTGTCAGTTTGATAGTAATAGCAGTCTAACCCGACACGTCAAAAAGGTTGGATGTGCGAAAGTTGGTTCTGTCAGTTTTGACAGTTATTCCTTTCCCGCGGATCTTACGCGTCACCCGAAGTCTGCAAGTACTCTGTGAAGTCTTGCTCCGTTCATGTGTTGAGCCAGAGAGGGAATCGACGGAATATTGAGCAAAAAGTGCTCCTGGGGACAGGTACTGTGCAAGAAGAAGCGAGGTCAGTACAGTGATGTATGTGACGTCTGAGGCAGATCACCCGTTTTTGTGACGACATAGTGGCTGGACCGATTGACCGGGAACTAGTGGGAAGAAGAAAACTAATTGGGAATCAGGACGTCTGCAGCCGAGATGTAGGCTGGCAGCCGTAGTTGAGAGGAGAAGTCGACGGCCAGGAGACTGACTCCAACCATTCCAGACGTCGTGAAGGAGCACAGACCTCCAGTGGAAAGGCACGGAGACGACGCGTTTACATTGGGACGTTGGTCGAGTTCCTGGAGTTCGCATCAGTGTGTGTGTGGGGGCGTTCCCTACAATGAGGCGAGAGCCGGGACCAGGTGCTACGATTCAACTTTCACCGGAGGGCTAGTCCGCACAGCGAGGTGGAAGTAGGTGTTTCAGTTTTCCTACCAATTCCCCATTAGTCAGCTATATTACTTAGCCAGAGTATTTGATATGTCGTGAGCAAGGCTCACTGATGTCACGGTAGGACACAGTTGTGAGAAGTGGGGCTGTAGAAAGCTCTCACAGGATATATTTGCGCTGTATGGATACACCTGTATTATTATTGAAGAGTTTGCTGTGTTAGTTGATGAATTCTTTCATGTGACAGTTATGGTATAACTTATGCCAGAGAATATATATATATAAAGTGTACCAGTTATTGGTGTTAGGCTGTGTGCCTAGTATTTATCATACTATTATTGATTTGGTGAATTGATCCATATATATATGCCTGTGTGTTGAATAACTTTCATGTGTATAGTTTTCTGTGTCATTGCCATTTAAGTAAATTACGGAGTTGAAGGACAGTGCAGTGTCTTATAACATTTATTATCATTACCCTGAAATTACGGTGTTGAATGCCTTACTGTGAGCTACTGTGTTTATTATTATAGATATATTTGATTCAGCTCAAGATCAATGCAGTGATTCATTTTGCATTCTATTGCCTTTATAACAGTAATTGTGTTGTGTGCCAATATAGTGATTCTTGAGAATTTCAAGAAACGGGCGCCTCACGCCAGACAAACAAGCAAATGAACATTCGTTCAGTGAGAGAGAGTCGCCCAGCTGATTTTGACGTTGACGCGAGGCGGGAGAGTATTGCCATATAGGTGTGCCCAAATTATATATGAAGAGAGAGTGACTTCTGCATTGTACTTGCTTGCCTGTCGATATATGAATATGATCTCTTGAGCTTTAAGTAAAATACAAAATTCCATCTCGTTTGTATTACCCCTCCATAATTCTTGCTGCTACTTAACCACTGAAAAGGTGAGAGTGATAAAGATACACACCTGCCTGATATTTAGATTTATTTAGTGTGCTCTTGCCACTGTTACCACAATTCCACAATACCACTGACGTGTTACTGGACACGGGAAACACCAGTTGGCGACCTTGCAATTAGTAGTCGAGCCCTTGTCGGGGCGGGCACACAGTTGGGAGAAAGAAATGCTGTGTTCCCATTCATTTCTGATTAAAGAGGCCGGTTGGAGATCGACTGGGATACTCTCCTGGCGTACAGTGGTGCCGCGAGGATAGTGTGAAGACCCGCAGGGCTACGATGAGTAATGGTTATCACTAATATTGCGACCGTCGAGAGGATATCTTGTATACTGTTGCTCACCCTCTTATGGTGAACCCCGACATTGGCTACCTTGCCAGGATATCGAGCAGGATAACGATCAGGATACGATCAGGATAACGATCAGGATACGATCAGGATAACGATCGCAATAACGGTTGCAATTGTGGTGCATTGATAGTGGTATTAGGTATCAGGTACAGGTTATCACTCATAGCACAAGATGGAGGATGAGAAGGTAGCAAGCTTCATTGACGCAAGGGATGAGCAGGTGCTGGAGGATTGCACCAAGGCACAGATGCAGTTGATAGCTGACCACTTTGGGATAAAGTTGAGATCTTCCAAGGTGGGAGAGAGGAGGCTCGAGATCATGGCACAGCTCAGGGCACGAGATGAAGCTTTGGGAGAGGAATGGCCACAGACACCTGCCAGCGTGGGAGAGAACTTGAGCGTCGGCGGAAGCAGTAGGGGATCCAGCAGCAGCAGGCGCAGCGTCAAGGTGGAGATAATTAAGCTGCAGCTGGAGGCACAGCTGCACAAGGAAGAACGTGAGCGAGAAGCACAGCTGCGCAAGGAAGAACGAGAAGCACCGCTGCGCAAGGAAGAACGAGAAGCACAGCTGCGCAAGGAGAACGAGAAGCCGAAGCACAGCTGAAACGAGAGGAACAAGAAGCACAGCTGAAACGGGAAGAACGAGAGGCAGAAGCACAGCTGAAACGGGAAGAGCGTGAGCACGAGGCACAGCTGAGACGAGAGGAGCGCGAGCTGGAAGCTAGGATGAAGCAGCAAGAGGTTGAGGCTAACAAGGAGGTTGAGCTGAAGCGAGCTGAACTAGGGCTAGTCTGTTACGAATCTTGTTAAGATCCTCTCATTACTCTTAATTATTGTATTATTGTATTGTCTTATTCTTTAATCATTATAGCATCCAGTTGTATAATGTGAGATTTGTATGTTATATGATAAATATTATAGAATGGAATAGTGTGCTTGAGTTGCATATTATTTGTATGAGGCTTTCGTGTTACAATTCTCATGTGTTTCTCTGTGGGGGTTGATCAGGTTGGATATGTGAGTAGCGTGGGAAAGTATTGTCAAGCGAGTGTTTATGATTTAACCTTGATTTATAACTCCTATTTATTTGTCTGTAAATGCTATTGTATAAACTAATGTAATTGTGTACTCTTATAATTAATAATGTCTTGATATTGAGTACTACCATTTTTTATTAGTAATTCCACAATGTTATGTGGATAGTTAGTTGTTTTGTTAGTAGACGCTTGGCCTGTGGACAGACGCGTGGGTTAGTAGCGTGGTGGATGTGTTCGAGGGATAACATGTATTAAGTTAAGTCCTTGATTTGTATATTTAGTCATTCAAAGTTTTTATTTCCTGGTCAGATGATATTGTATTCTCGTAATTAAAGTTTTAAGTGCTATTAATATTGCTCATTGCTCGAGAAGTATTTTATTTTAATTTGCATGCTGATAAATATTTCTGGCTTTATATACGTACCATTTAATTGTTATGTTTGTCCCCCTTAGCATAAATATATTGTTCCCCATTTTATGCAGTGCTTTATCTTATACCCCTAGACGTGTTATTAAAGGCCTATATAAATATTTATGTACACTGCTGGGAGAAGAACCTTATTTAGTCTCGAGGGTGGTAACAAATGGAGGCCTGTGTCCGGGATCTTATACCATTAATTCCCTGTAATGTTGTACAATTAACAGTGCTAATTATTAATAGCAATTGCCTTCCTAGGTACTCTGTGATTATCTAGTGACGCCTAATCAAGCCTGTGTAATTATCTGTTCAATCTGAGCTGCTGTGAAAACTTTCAACGCTTCACGATTTGAGGTAAGTGTTCAGCTTGTGCCAGGGGCCAAGCATAATTTTCAGTGTTGTTTCAAGTGTAAGTTGTGATTATTGAGCCAACCATGGAGGATCAGGTTGTTGCGCTGGTAGATCAGCCAAATTTTGGTAAAATTAAAGACTTAAAGAAGTCTGGTTTGTTGTTGCTGGCTGATAAATTGAACCTAGCAGTTTCCAGTAAAATGTTGAAAGCTCAAGTGTTAAGAGTTATTGTCACACATTTGGTGGAAGAGGAGAGACTTGACGAAGAGTGTTTGGGAGAGTTAGACGAAGAGTCAGTTGACAAGGTGGCAATCTTTAAGTTGGAGTTGGAGACTAAATTGGAAATGGCTAGGCTGGAAGCAGACAAGCAGAGGTTGGAGTTGCAGAACCAGCAAAAACAACTTGAATTGGAAGCAGACAAAGAGAGGTTGGAGTTGCAGAACCAGCAAAAACAACTTGAGTTGGTAACTCAACAGCAGATGTTGGAGGCTCGAGTACAACTGGCAGAGCATGAGACTAAACAACTCGAAATTCAGCAGAGTATGGCTGAAAATAATAACAGGTTAGAACAGCAGAGGATTGCGGCAGGTTTGGGTAACACTAGTAATAATCCAGAGAGTACAAATAGTTCTTCTAAGTACAGTAAACGTGTAGATTTGCCTAAGTTTAATGAAGAAGATCCAGAAATATTTTTCTTGCATTTTGAGAAACTAGCAGTCAGCATGAATTGGCCTGTAGATCAATGGGTTAGCATATTACAAGGACAATTTAAGGGTAAAGCTCAAGAGGTATTTGCATCATTGCCTGCTGAGAATTCTTTCGATTTTAAATTTGTTCAGCAAAGTATTTTAAATGCCTACCAGCAGATCCCAGAGGCACATAGAATAAAATTCAGAAGTTTAAAAAGAGCACAGGACCAGACTATTTCTGATTTTGTAAGAGTAAAATTAAATCACTTTAACAGATGGATTAAAGCACTTAATATTTCAGAGTTTGAGACTTTGAGAGACCTCATAGTAACTGAGGAAGTAATGGGATGTCTACCAGAGAAATTAGCTTTGTTTATGGCTGAAAATAAACAAACCAATGATCTTATAAAATTAGCCAAGCTAGCTGATGAGCATGAACTACTTACTAAAGTGCCTTTTAGAGCACCCATTAATCATTTCAATGTTAAAACTAATCATTATGCTCATAAACATGTTTTCCAGACTCGACCAGCTACTTCACCTTCTCCCCTTAACCCTTCTCCTGTAAAGCCTAAATCTGAGAAACAACCGACAGGGTTGTCAACCTTAAGTAATGTAGTGAATAAGCCTGCAGTGGGTTCGGCTATTCCGACCACTAGCAGGTATTGCACGCATTGCAGGAGAAGAGGTCATGTGGTAAATTCATGTTATGCTTTGCACCCAGAGTTGAGACCAACTGGTCTAATATTGAGTAGGGGTTTGCAAACCATTAATGCCAATGTTGCTTCAGTCATGCCCAAGTGGATGACTAATTTTGATCCATACCTACATTCGGGAACCCTATTATGTACTAGTGGAACCTGGAAACCAGTCCAGTTGTTAAGGGACACTGGTGCTTCCCAGTCTTTAATTTCTCGCCGTGTTCTTACTGATGTTAGCACAGAAGACACTGGAGAGGTAGTGTTATTGCAGGGACTTGGAGGGCTCATCCAGCGTGTACCATTAATTAAGGTTAACCTGAATTCTTCTATTACACCAGGTTGGTGCACTGTAGCAGTCAGTGAGCAGTTGCCCATTCCTGGGATTGATATAATTGTAGGTAATGATTTCGATAAATGTAAATTTAGTGGGACCGATTGTCCTGTTATGTATACTAAACCTAATGCAGTACTGGCTCAACCAGATGAGGATGATGGTGTCATTTATCCAGCCTGTGTTGTGACCAGATCCATGGGTAAGCAGAATGTGGTAAGTCCTGCTACTACCAAGGTGGATGTTCTCGAGGCCAGGACCCCTTCAGACAGGGAGGTGGAGGTGGACCTTGAAGATACATTTATAGCTCACGTGGATGTCGAGAGTGAGGCCGGTGCCAAAGCCCTAATTTATTCTGACCCAGATGGTCTGGAAGATGTGGCCCAGGTACCACTTCCTTGCCCGCTCGCTCCAGTTGTAGAGTTCCAGACCTTGCGTAAGTTACAGAGTACTGATCCCAGTCTAGCTGAGTGTTATGCAGAAGCAGCCGACTCCATCGATACTTTGGAGGAGAGTACGGGTTGTTATTTCAAGGATCAATGTCTGATGAGAAGATGGAGACCATCAGGAACTCCCTCATCAGAGGATTGTGAGTTTAACACCCAGCTCGTTGTGCCAACAGAGTATCGGGAGCAGGTATTGCAAGCTGCTCATGATGACCTGATGGGAGGCCATCAAGGTATTACCAGTATGTATCATAAGATCTGTAAACTTTTTTATTGGCCGAAACTTAAAAAAGATGTGGTCAGATATTGCCACAACTGTGTTGTGTGTCAGACTGTTGGTAAGCCTAATCAGACTGTGCCACGAGCACCATTATATCCTATTGTAGTGCCAGAGGAGCCATTTACTCATGTGGTACTGGATTGTGTCGGACCTTTACCCCGTACAAAATCCGGAAATATGTATATGTTCACTATCTTATGTATGACCACCAGGTTCCCTGAAGCGTATGCTTTACGTAATATTAGAGCTTCTACTATTATCAGGCAGTTGGAACGATTTTTTCACTTTTTGGGATGCCCCGTGTAATTCAAACTGATAATGGGAGTAATTTTTGTTCCACCATCTTTAAAAATTTCTGTAGCAGTTTTGGTATAAAACACAATTTTTCAAGTCCTTACCATCCTCAGAGTCAAGGGGGAATCGAGCGGTTCCACCAAACTCTCAGAAAATGTTGAAGGCGACTGGGGAAGATTCACCCAGACATTGGGATGAGAATCTGCCATTTGTTTTATTTGCGGCTAGAGATGGATTGCACAGTGCACTAGGTTGTTCTCCATTCGAACTTGTATTCGGACATCAGGTGAGAGGACCTTTAAAGATGTTATATGAACACATGTTAGGAGATGTTACAGCCAGGCAGAGTGAGCGTTACCTGACGGATGTCAAGAGCAAGCTGTCCAGAACGAGGGAGTTGGCCTTACGACATCTAGGTGAACAACAGCAGGTAATGAAGCAGAAACATGACCAGAGGTTCAAGGCCAAACTCAGAGTTTTTGAGCCAGGAGATTTGGTATTGGTCTTGAAGCCTCGTATGGGTACGTCTATGTCTAACAAATTCGCAGGACCGTATCAAGTAGTCAAACGTCTTGGGGAGGTTACTTACAAGGTCTGCCATCCCAAGCAGAAACGACAGACCATGAGTGTACATGTAAACCGGTTGAAGGCTTATTGTGGGCCTAGTATTGTGGCTTGTTGTGTTGCTGAGGAGGAAATTCCTGAAGAGTCGAGTGTTGCTGAGGAAGATAGTAATATTGTTTGTCTAATTCCAGTAGTTCCGGGGAAGAATTGTTGAGTCATTTGCAGGAGGAGGAGAGAGCAGAGTTCCAGGATCTTTTGGAGGTGTCTTCTAGCTTGTTTGGGGAGGTCCCCACTCAAACTTCTCTCATTACTCATGATATCACCCTGACAAATGTGACTCCAATTCGGTTGCACCCTTATCGAGTGACACCCGAGAAACGTCGTATCATCCAGGAGGAGGTTGATTATCTTCTTCGACATGGGTTCATTAGACCCAGTCAGAGTTCCTGGAGTTCGCCATGCCTATTAGTACCAAAGCCAGAAGATAAGTGGAGATTAGTAGTGGATTATAGAAAACTCAACCAGGTAACTACAGTTGATGTTTATCCGTTACCTTTATTAGAAGAATGTGTTGATACTATAGGTCATGCCAATTTTGTATCTAAATTAGACTTATCTAAGGGTTATCATCAGATACCTCTTACAGATTTTGCCAGGGAAGTGACAGCATTTATCACTCCTGATGGAGCTTACGAGTATAACGTGATGCCGTTTGGGTTACGGAATGCCCCAGCCACGTTTCAGAAATTAATGAACTCTTTGTTGAAGGATGTGCCAGACTGTAGGGCATATCTGGATGACATTGTGATTTTCAGTAAGAATTGGGTAGATCATATGTCTAGTTTAAAGAAATTGTTTCATATATTGCAACATGCTAATTTGACTGTCAATATGAAGAAATGTAGTTGGGCTAAAGGAACCATAGTGTATTTAGGACATGAGGTCGGACAAGGAAGGATAGTCCCATTGCACGATAAGATTCAGGCAATTGTGGAGTACCCAGTCCTAACTAATAAGAAGTCTGTGCAAAGATTTATTGGAATGTGTGCGTATTATAGGAGGTATTGTAAAAACTTTTCTATTGTTGCTGCACCCATAACAAATCTTTTAAGGAAACAGGTAAAATTTAAGTGGACGCAGGAGTGTCAGAACTCTTTTCAGAAGTTGAAAGGAATTCTCTCTACTTCACCTGTGTTAGCTAGTCCACAGTATAATAAACCTTTTATTCTTCACATAGACGCTTCAGATGTAGGAGCAGGTGCTGTTTTGTTCCAAGTAGGACCAGATGAGTTAGAACATCCTGTTTATTATTTTTCACGTAAGTTTGACAGAACACAAATTATTACTCTGTAGTTGAGAAAGAAGCACTTTGTTTAATACTAGCAGTGAAGAAATTTGAGACATATTTGTCAGGAAATGAAGTAGTAGTATATACAGATCATAATCCATTGACATTCATCAACTCTATGAAGTGTAAAAACCAGAGAATATAAGATGGTCTTAATTCTGCAAGAATTCAATATTGTAATTCGGCATATTCCTGGGAGGCAAAATGTAATTGCTGACGCCTTATCCAGAGGTTTTCCTGTTGCAGTGCCATAATCTGTAGTGTTCTTTATTCATAAGATGTATGTAATTTGTTTTTTTTTCTGTATGAAATTTCATTGCTTTGTACTTGATTTAGTTTAAGTATTTTCATGTGGTGAAAATTTTTCATGTGTTAATTCATGCAGTCAAAAAATGAAATCAACCTTCAGTTAATTTCATTTTTTCTTAGGGGACGGGAGGGATGTTACGAATCTTGTTAAGATCCTCTCATTACTCTTAATTATTGTATTACTGTATTGTCTTATTCTTTAATCATTATAGCATCCAGTTGTATAATGTGAGATTTGTATGTTATATGATATATATTATAGAATGTATAGTGTGCTTGAGTTGCATATTATTTGTATGAGGCTTTCGTGTTACAATTCTCATGTGTTTCTCTGTGGGGGTGATCAGGTTGGATATGTGAGTAGCGTGGGAAAGTATTGTCAAGCGAGTGTTTATGATTTAACCTTGATTTATAACTCCTATTTATTTGTCTGTAAATGCTATTGTATAAACTAATGTAATGTGTACTCTTATATTAATAATGTCTTGATATTGTATTACCATTTTTTATTAGTAATTCCACAATGTTATGTGGATAGTTAGTTGTTTTGTTAGTAGACGCTTGGCCTGTGGACAGACGCGGGTAGTAGCGTGGTGGCTGTGTTCGAGGGAGACATGTATTAAGTTAAGTCCTTGATTTGTATATTTAGTCATTCAAAGTTTTTATTTCCTGGTCAGATGATATTGTATTCTCGTAATTAAAGTTTTAAGTGCTATTAATATTGCTCATTGCTCGAGAAGTATTTTATTTTAATTTGCATGCTGATAAATATTTCTGGCTTATTTACGTACCATTTAATTGTTATGTTTGTCCCCCTTAGCATAAAATATATTGTTCCCCATTTTATGCAGTGCTTTATCTTATACCCCCTAGACGTGTATTAAAGGCCTATATTAAATAATTTATGTACACTGCTGGGAGAAGAACCTTATTTAGTCTCGAGGGTGGTAAATGTTCCACCAAGACCCTCCACAGCAGGAAGACCAGCGAGTGCGTGAACGAGATTTTGACGGTCTTCGTGCCTAATGAGGTGAAGGCTCCTTCTACCACTTTGAGAGGGTCGTACCTTGAAGAAGTGCCGAGAACAGAGTGGGCGCAGCTGGTTCGGGTAGGCTCAATGGTGAGGCTCGCGAAGCCTACAACATGCTCGACCTCAAAGAGTGTACCAACTACGATGCTGTGAAGAGAGCCGTGCTCCACTCTTTCAAGTTAACACCGGAATGCTATAGGAAGAGATTCAGCAGATGTACCCGTTCGCCAGGAAAATCGTATGCAGAGACGGCGAGGAACATGGAGAGGAAATTCCTGAAGTGGCTGGAGTCAGAAGGAGCAAAGTCAGCTGAAGATATCAAGAGGCTGATGGAGAAGTTTATGTCCGTGCTCTCTCCTGAGATCAGGGTGAGAGTGAAGGAGGCGGACATAAAGGACCTGAGGGCCGCGGCCGACAGAGCTGACATGCTAGAGGAGCCTTGCGACCAAGCTGAGAGCGACAGCACCGACCGTCAGTATACTCCAGATATGGGAGAAGCTATAGATGAACGGACGGATGGAGGACAGGAGCGAGTTCTCCCATGTCCTACCTTTCGAAAGGAGACAGTAGAGGCTCAGAGAGTGCTGTGGAGCCGTTAAAGAAGTCCCCAACTGAGAGATCAGGAGCTGTTGTTACGACGAGAGGTGCTGAGAAGGAGACGTTGGAAGGCGCGAGGGAGAACCGCAGAGGAACACCTGACTGTGACTGCCTGCGCCTGACTGTATGATGACCTGCACCTAAACTGGGAAATAGATGCATAATATATTTGTTAATAATTTATTTATATATTATAAATACTATATTGTATTTGAACTTCTGTAACCTCTCCTTATACTCAAAATCAGTGACATGAGGCGAACGATATGTTTCAAGAAACTAGTAGAGGTGTAGACTGGTATGATACAATTTGAATGTAATATGATATTACATACTTAATGAATACTTAAGTATGATGCATAATGAACAAATCAACTGAATACTTATTGAACGATATAATCAGTAATAGTCAAGAGCATCGATTGAAAGCATAGCAATGACTACTATAGAGGAAAGTTACACTCACAAAGTCATATATTACCACTGTGTTCCCATTGACTGATTAATCAGGTTGGAGTGTAACATTTCCACAGTAGAGAAGTGTGAGAAAGATCAGCCATGGTTTGAACTATTAGAGTGTAGTTCCCAGTCCCGTGTCAGATAAGGGAAGAACACTCAGGTAAGATTGCGAACAGTTTTGGCCCTCAGTCATCACATATCAGTGATGGCAAACCCCGCCTCACGCTGCATGGGACAACATTACTGGAGCAGGCACGGCTACCTGTCCCTTATTGGCTAATCCTTAGGCTAGGCTGTTTACTCTCAAGGGAAGTGATGACCAAATCACACATCAGAAGACGCAATAACGACGACGTTTCAGCCTGTTCGGGACCATTATCAACTCGTATTGACTTTATTTCTCCTTCTTCTGATGTGTGGTTTGGTCATCATATCGTCAGCCACGTTATTGTGACTCATCGTCTGCTCTCTCAAGGGAATCTTGGATGGCTTCTCAAGCAGCTATTCTCAAGCATTCTATCAGCCATTCTTCAAGCACTGAAGTTGCCGAAATACAAGACATTCTTTATTTTTGTCTGATCGGCCAATATATATAAATCAGTGCAAGAAGTTCCCCCAGCAAATCATATTAAATATTAATATTGTAATAATATCTACTTACTTATACCTTTCATTCATTTGTAGGAAGACTGACAGCCGAGTGGATTGTATTCGGGGTTCGTACTCGAAAAGTTGTGGGTTAGATCCCTGGCAAAGGCCGAAACAAATGGCCAGAGTTTCTTTCACCCAGATGCAGCTGTTCTCCTAGCAGTAAATAGGTACCTGGGAGCTAGATAGGTGCTACAGGCTGCTTCCTGGGGATGTGTGGTGTGTGGTGTGTGTGGTGTGTGTGTGTGTGTGTGTGGTGTGTGTGTGTGTGGTGTGTGTGTGTGTGTGTGTGTGTGTGTTGTGTGTGGGTGTGCGTGTGTGTGTGAAAATTAGGATTAAAGGCTGGCCCGAAACGCTATGCGTGGCTGTACAAGAATGTAAGAACTCTTGTATGTATATATAAATCTATATAAATAAAAATGTAAATGTTCGTTTGTTCAAAATTGCTAATCTCTGAAAGTTCTTCATCGATTGCTTTGAAATCTTCACACAACGTTCCAATCGCATCCGAGCGGGGTTTTATATACATACTATATAGATGTCACATCTGTGACGGAAAAAACATTTTTTGTTTTTAAACCGTGTTTTTCATGGGAGGCAATTCTTAATTAAAAACCTCTTTACCAATTGTTTTGAAATTTTGACACATTGTTGCATTCAAGTTGGCGCGTGTTTTTATATACCTACTATATACATGACTCACCTGTGATAGGGAAAACATTTTTTTTCAAAACAGTGCCATCTGTTGGACATAAGAGCAGCATACGTTGTAATCTCAGAAAGATTTTCACCGATTGCTTTGAAATTTTGACACAATGTTCCATTCGAATACATGCGTGTTCTTATATACCTACTATATTGATGCCACACCCATGACAGCTAAAAATATGTTTTTTTTTAAACAGCGCCATCTGTTGCACGTAATATCAACACATGCTATACTAAATATGTTACGATTCCATTTCAATGTTTCCAATTTGTGACGGTAACGTGTTGGAAATGGTGGTCGGCAGTCTTCCAAATAGCAGGTGTCAGTGCTGGGCCACATATATTAAATTTAAATAAAAAAAAGGAAAAAAAAGAGTGACTGCTTGTCTGATAATCTGTGGTAAGGCAAGATACACAAAACACAAAATATAATAAAATACTTTACTTTAATCTAGAAAACACAAAATAAAATAAAGACGATACCTTGGCATATAAATAATGTAAAAGAAAAATATATAAAATTATAACAAAGTGAAAAGGGGGGAACTGGTTACGTTAACAAAGTAAAATGGTGCTGGGAATATATGCGCTAGCTAAGAACCTCTTATTTGATCACACGAGGTGGGTCAAATTCAGGTGTTCATAGCAGGAGCACGAGATATATTCTGGCTGGCAGAAATGCAAGGGACTCCAACAATAACTGGCGATGATTGTGATTGGCGAGGAACGGGAGTGGTGTGTTGGTTGGCGGCCAATGAGAACGCTGGACGGCCGCAAGTCGCTAGTTAGGCAGTTGAAGGGTTCGGCGCGTCGACCAGGTGTGCAGCAGGTGCTGGAGTGGGGGGAAGGAGGGAGTTGAGGTGCGTGTGGCTGTCTTGATATATACGTTTAGCCACTACAAAACGTATCTTGCATATTGTTGAGGACGTGATGAAATACGAAAATAGAAGGCTAAATCTCTGATAAGAGATTATCGTCACAAATTGCATTGATAAATTAAATTTTCATAGATTTCGATTTATTTTCATTTTGACTTAATATTTTGTGTGACATTGCATTGGAAATGAGCTGCACTGTTTACCATACTTTTATTTCGTGTGTATAGTTTTTTTTATTTTCTTTTCTTTTCAGTTAGTTTTTTTAGCTGGTCTACTTATTTTTCAGTGAAGGGAACATCAGATCATTTTACATTCCCATTTTTCTGCTGGCAACATCGGATCATTTGGGAATGCATCGGAACTAGTTCCTTCATTCTCTGAACTAGTTCAAATGAATCTATGTTAATTCTGTTGTATGGCGACAAACTTAACTGTTTATTCTAAATGGGACACAGCAGAAGCAAGATAAAGATGATGGATAATATTAGTTGTATCGAAGATGAAGGAATGACCCAATGCATATATATAAATGTATTAGGAAATATATTTTGGGTGTAACCTACATCCGTTCTCATGATACTGTACACTTTTCTCAACAAGATTATGAGAGTTTATGTTTATAGATCTGTCGCAGAGCGCCTCACATGGCGTCCATCATAAGATGTCGTTGTTTTTGCTCCCCAGAGATCCCAGGGAGGTCTGGCAGACTTCCGAAGTACCCCAGGAAGTCCTCTGGGGTCCCAAGGAAGGTCTGGGAGATTCCCCAAGGGACTTCAAAGTTTCAGAAGAACAATCAGTTATCCTAAAATATGGAAACTGTTTAATCAGTTATCCTGATATCTAGAAACCCTGCAGAACTCGGCAGGGTTCTGCAAAATCATTATCTTTACTCTGAAATCAGAAGGTATGCGATTATGTGAAATAATGAGATTAGTTAGTTTAATTAGTGAGATTAGTTTACTGGTAATCAGACCTACTTTACAAAAATATTTATTCCCTGTTATATCTATTATATCCAATTACAAATAAACAACAGTTTCCTTATTTGGATACGATATTATAATAATATCGTTTTCGTATTCAAGACATATTAGACGGGTCTTTACTCTTGTATGGGTATAAATATATATATATATATATATATATTATATATATATATATATATATATATATATATATATATATTATAATATCCACTAAGAACTCTTTGACCCGGCCAGGATTCGAACCCATGCCGTCCAGGATCACACCTAAAGTACACAGTACCGTGACCACCGCACCAATGATCGAAAGAGTTCTTAGTGATATATGGCTTGCGCGTTCATGCAGCTTTCTCACATAATATATATAATATATATATATATATCTATATACTATATATATATATATATATAATATATAGTATATAATATATATATATGAGGGTACCACCTCTGGTGCCATGTGGGGACCCATAGACTCGGAGAAGAATAAAAAGTATTCAGAGGAGACCTTGTGGTTTCTCACTGAACACTAATATTATCTTCTCCTACCACCCCCATTCTTTTGTATGTACACATATATATTTGCTTATTTGAACTTTGTTACAAAAAAGGAGTTACATATAGGTTACAAAGATGGTTATCATAGGTTGTCGAGTTCCTCCAGCTCCTCAGATGGCGGGCAGGAGCCCTGGATGCAGTGCACATTTCCCCTCTGTATCGCCACACTGAGGCGCTGGAAAAGAAAGATGGCAGCCTAGGGTCCGTTGTTGTTTCAATGAGCCTAGAACCCAGTTCCTTCAAAAACTGGAAGCCCTTTTACCCAGGCGCGAGTGTCTCAGAAGCAATGGGGACAAAATTGTAATGGTGATCCCAGTTTCTCTATACTTACGGGATTGGCCTGCTTTCCCTGTGGGTGGCAGGCCACCTGGGTGCAACACTGAGGTCAATGTAGGTGTTAGCCAGAGGTTGATACGCACGTGTAGTCCATGACCACTGATTGCCATTCTTCCAGGGGTTCCCTCAACCACCACTCCCTCAACCACCACTCTCTCTACCACCACTCCCTCTACCACCATTCCCTCAACCACCACTCCCTCAACCACTACTCATTGAACCACCACTCCCTCTACCACCACTCCCTCAACCACCACTCCCTCAACCACCGCTCCCTCAACCACCACTCCCTCAGCCACCATTCCCTCTACCACCACTCCCTCAACCACCACTCCCTCAACCACCACTCCCTCAGCCACCACTCCCTCTACCACCGCTCCCTCAACCACCTCTCCCGTCAACCACCACTCCCTCAACCACCACTCCCTCTACCACCGCTCCCTCAACCACCACTGCCCTCTACCACCGCTCCCTCAACCACCCACTCCCTCTACCACCGCTCCCTCAACCACCATTCCCTCTACCACCACTCCCTCAACCACCACTCCCTCAACCACCACTCTCTCAACCACCACTCCCTCTACCACCGTCTCCCTCAACCACCACTCCCTCAGCCACCCACTCCCTCAACCACCCACTCCCTCAACCACCGTCCCTCAACCCACCACCTCCCTCTACCACCCGCTCCCTCAACCACCACTCCCTCAGC
>WNGS01142304.1:15951935-15964107 GCA_020271785.1 Procambarus virginalis | reverse complement strand
CACTCATCTGTACTAGAGCTGCTAAAACACCTCGAATGATATGGTGGAAGTGCTGATAATCAAAATAGAGATTATAAATGTAGTTAGTTGTCCTTGTATATAAGTCCCGGAGGCAAACCCTCAGCAGTTTAAAGACCAACTAATGAAAGTGAAACACTGCTTGGAAACCTCACAAATCCAGCTCCGAACATCATTCTGCTTGGGGACTTCAACCTACGGCACCTGAAATGGAAGCACCTGGCTAATACAGTATATCAGAAAGAATACCAGGAAGTAGCCTTAATGAACAGGCACATGCAATGACCTGCTACGGATGTGCGACAGGTTTGCCTTAAACCAGCAAATAGTAGAACCAAACAGGAAGGAGAACACGCTGGACCTCATTTTCACTAATAATGATGAATTGATCAGGAACATAATGATTACAAATACCTGTTACTCAGATCACAACTTAATTGAAGTTATGACAACCATGGGGAATAGACCTTCAAAACCAGTCCAGATTCCCGGTGGAGGAGATTTCAGCAAATTCAACTTCAATAATAAACAGATAAACTGGGAGCAAATAAACCAGGACTTCACAGAAATAAACTGGGAAGAACAGCTAGGAATGCGAACCTGAACCAGTGCCTGGAAAAAATAAGCTCAGTAGCACTAGAAATATGTACAAACCGCATCCCCTAAGAAAAAAGAGGAAGAGATGCAGATTGGAACGAGAACGTCGTTCCCTATATAGGCGAAGAAAACGAATCGCGGTACAACTTGAGAGTCGCACCCTATCTCAGGAACGGCGAAGAAGGTTAGGTAGCGAAATAGGAAAAATTGAACTCAAGCTACAAGAATCATACAAAACGCAGGAGAGGGAAAGAGAGCAAAAGGCCATCAGTGAAATAGAGAGAAACCCGAAATATTTTTTCTCCTATGCAAAATCAAGATCAAAAACCACATCTAGTATCGGGCCCCTGCGAAAGGAAGATGGAACTTTCACCGATGACAACAAAGAAATGAGCGAGCTACTGAGGAAGCAATACGACTCTGTCTTCAGCGAGCCATTAAACGCACTAAAGATCGATAACCCAAATGAATTTTTCATGGATATGATACCAACATCAAATCATATATCAGACGTCACCCTATCCCCACTGGATTTTGAAGAAGCCATAAACAGTATGCCTATGCACTCCGCACCAGGCCCGGATTCTTGGAACTCCATATTCATCAAGAACTGTAAAAAACCACTATCGCAGGCCCTTCACATTCTGTGGAGACAAAGCCTAGATACTGGCGTTATTCCTGATATACTAAAAACAGCAGAGATAGCACCACTTCATAAAGGAGGAAATAAGGCAGAGGCAAAAAATTACAGACCGATAGCACTAACATCGCACATCATAAAAATTTTTGAGAGAGTGCTAAGAAGTAAGATCACAAAATACATGGAATCACAGCATCTCCATAACCCCGGACAACATGGTTTCAGAACAGGGCGCTCTTGCCTGTCGCAGTTGCTGGACCACTATGATATGGCATTAGATGCTATGGAAGACAAACAAAACGCTGATGTAATTTACACAGATTTTGCAAAAGCTTTTGATAAATGTGACCATGGTGTTATTGCCCATAAAATGCGCTCAAAAGGAATTACCGGAAAAGTAGGCAGATGGATCTACAATTTCCTGACCAACAGAACCCAATGTGTAATAGTCAACAAAATAAAATCCAACCCGTCAACCGTTAAGAGCTCAGTCCCCCAGGGTACTGTGCTTGCTCCAGTACTTTTTCTCATCCTTATATCGGACATAGACAAGAACACAACCTATAGCACTGTATCATCCTTTGCAGATGACACTAGGATCTTCATGAGAGTAGGCAACATAGAGGACACGGCGAACCTCCAGTCAGATGTAGATCAGGTCTTTCTATGGGCTACAGAAAATAATATGGTGTTTAACGAAGACAAGTTCCAGCTCATGCGCTATGGAAAAAATGAAAATATAAAAACTGAAACCACGTACAAAACTCAGGCAAATCATAACATAGAACGAAAAGGCAATGTAAAGGATCTGGGTGTACTCATGTCGGAAGACCTTACCTTTAAAGAACACAATAAAGTAGCCGTCACAACTGCAAGAAAAATGACAGGTTGGATAACAAGAACTTTTCACACTAGAGATGCTATACCGATGATGACACTTTTCAAAACGCTTGTGCTCTCTAGAGTGGAGTACTGCTGCACAATGACAGCCCCTTTCACTGCGGGTGAAATTGCTGACCTGGAGAGCGTGCAGAGATCCTTTACTGCTAGAATCCACTCGGTAAAACATCTAAACTATTGGGACCGACTAAAGAGCCTAAATCTGTATTCCCTTGAGCGCAGGCGGGAGAGATACATAATAATTTACACGTGGAAAATATTAGAGGGGCTGGTCCCAAACCTGCACACAGAAATAACATCACATGAGACCAGAAGACATGGCAGGATGTGCAGAATACCCCCGTTGAAAAGCAGAGGTGCAACTGGTACTCTGAGAGAGAACTCTATCAACATCAGAGGCCCGAGACTGTTCAACACGCTTCCACTACACATAAGGGACATAACTGGCAAACCCCTCACAGTGTTCAAGAGAGAACTGGATAAGCACCTCCAAAGGATACCTGATCAACCAGGCTGTGACTCATACGTCAGGCTGCGAGCAGCCGCGTCCAACAGCCTGGTTGATCAGTCCAGCAACCAGGAGGCCTGGTCGATGACCGGGCCGCGGGGACGATAAGCCCCGGAAGCACCTCAAGGTATCCTCAAGGTAAGGTACTATCTCCACTTGAGGGGTAGGACTTGGGAGAACTCGGTCCTGTCCTCCATCCGTCCGACCTTCTATTACTTCGCCCATAGCTAAAGAATACGGGCGGTCGGTGCTGTCCCTCTCGTCGTGGACGTAATGCTTCTTCTAGCATGTCTGCTCGATTGGCTGCGGCTCTCGGGTCCTTGATGTCTGCTTCCTTTACTCTCACCCTAATCTCGGGAGAGAGCACGGACATGAACTTTTCCATGACCATTAGCCTCTTGATCTGTTCAGCCGACCTTGCTCCTTCTGACTCCAGCCATTTCAAGAATTTCCTTTCCATGTCCCTCGCCGTCTCTGCATACGATTTCCCTGGCGATCGGGTACATTCTCTGAACCTCTTCCTATAGCACTCCGGCGTCAGCTTGAACGAATGGAGCACGGCCCGTTTTACTGCATCATAGTTGGTACATTCCTGGAGATCGAGCCTGTTGTAAGCTTCACGAGCTTCACCAGTGAGCCTTCCCTGAACTAGCTCCGCCCACTCTGCGCTCGGCCACTTCTTCAACGTAGCGACCTTCTCAAAGTGATCGAAGAATCCCTCAGCCTCATCAGGCACGAAGACTGGCAAATCCCTCTCTCTCACTCGGCGGTCTTCCGGCTGTTGTGGTGGGGCAGTTGGAACTAGTCCCAGCTCAGCTCGCTTCAGCTCAATCTCCTTGTTAGCTTCAACCTCCTGCAGCTTCGTCCTAGCGTCTATCTCGCGCTCCTTCAGCTGTGCTTCTCGTTCTTCTCGTTGCTGCTGTGCCTCTCGTTCTTCTCTTTGCTGCTGTGCCTCTCGTTCTTCTCTTTGCTGCTGTGCCTCTCGTTCGTCTCTTTGCTGCTGTGCCTCTCGTTCTTCTCTGCGCAGCTGTGCTTCTTCGCGCTTCAGCTGAGCTTCTCTCTCTGCTTCCTCGCGCCTCAGCTGTGCTTCTCTCTCTGCTCTGCGCAGCTGTGCTTCTTGTTCGCGCTCTTCCCTGCGCCGCTGTAATTCCAGCTGCAGCTTCATTATTTCCAGCTTAAGGCTGCGCCTGCTGCCGCTGGATCCCCGGCTGCTGCCACCGATACTCAGGTTCTCTCCTCCACTGGCAGGTGTCTGTGGCCACTCCTCTCCGAAGGCTTCATCACGTGCCTTGAGCTGTGCCATGATCTCAAGTCTTCTCTCTCCCACTTTGGAAGCTCTCAACTTGATCCCAAAGTGGTCGGCGATCGTCTGCAGCTGTGCCTTGGTGCACTCCTCCAGTACCTGCTCGTCTCTCGTGTCTATAAACCTAGCTACTTTATCACCCTCCATCTTGTGACAATGAGTGAAAACTTGGGCCTGATATTTAATACCACAATTACCACCTTGATCTTGCTCGTTATCCTGGCAAGGTCGCCAATGTCGGGGTTTCACGGTGTTCTCGTTAGAGAAGGGTTAAAGCAACAGTAGACTGGATCTCCTTCCAAGTTGGTTGCTCCGACAACAACCCTTACTCACCGTCGTTCGGCGGGTCTTCCCTCGATCCTCTAGGCTCCACTGCTGGCCTCGGAGAGTACCCCAGTCGGTCTCACAACCGGCCTTTAAATTGTAAGATGAGTGGGGGCACAGATCGTTCCCTCAATCTGTGGCCCGCCCTGACACCGAACTCTTACACAGCCTTCAAGGTCACCAACTGGTTTTTTAGATGTCCAGTAACACTGCAGTGGTCAGGTGTAATTGTGGCAAGAGCAAATTCCAGTAATATAGTATCAGGCAGGTCACTCTACTTTACTTCATTACACGATCACAAGATAAATGGAGGGGATGATATCAAACACCAAAGAGTTTTGGTATTTTACTTAAAAGACAACGAGAAATATATATACATCAACGTATTAGGAATAATATATGACAATTGCTCCATTCATAGCATAATATTCTGGAGCGCACCGATATGGCAACATCCGGCAGCGCCACGCGTCACCTGTCAGAATGTCAGCTGCCCGGGACCCTCGCGATCGTGGGAACAGACTAGTACTTGTTTTCTAATTCTGTCACGATCCCCGTTTATTTAACTTTTTCCAAAACACTATTCAACAATCACATGGCTTACTTATGATTTCACTGGCCTCACGATCAACATCTTATTCACAATACTCTCACAGTGACTTTTCACCATACCAAAAGATTACTCTATTCTTAATAATATTTTACTGTGAATGCATTCACTTGATCACTGAACTTTTCTTTATATCTATACTTTCTCTTAAAGAGATATCACTGGCAATCACTTCACGTATATGATATTATTCAGTACACAGTCATGTCATATATAAATCAGTAATCAAATTTCAGGCATATATATCAATAGATCATAGAGATCAACACACAGGCATTTATATCGATAGATTATAGAGATCAATCCACAGGCATTTATATCAATAGATCATAGAGATCAACACTCAGGCATTTATATCGATAGATTATAGAGATCAACACACGGGCACTTATATCAATAGATTATAGAGATCAATCCATAGACATTTATATCAATAGATCATAGAGATCAATACACCAATATCTGGTTTACTACCAATATATATAATAATAATACTCACTGGAGATTAATAATAGTCACAGTAAATTCTTTGATGAATCTTGGTGCTTGCACACACCCACACATATATATATGTAAACTGATACTGTGAGCGCTCTGGGCAGGCTCACCACACACTGTGCTCTCTGTGACTTAGACTCAAGTGAGACTTGCTCACGACATATAAAATATCCTGACAAGAAATATATAGCTAACTAAAGGGGAAATGGGAGGGTAACTGTAAACACCTACTTCACCTATCCTAGGATGACAGTTGGGTTGTAGCTCCTGGTCCAGGCTCTCGCCTCGTTCACCATCCAGAAACACAAGCCAACGCCTTAGGATGTCGCATCTCGCCGCTTCTGTACACAGCAGGTCCGTGCTTCCCCTACAGTACGTCGCTGGGTTGAAGTCGGTCTCCTGGCCGTCAACTTTCCTCCCAACTACGGCAGCCAGCCTACGTCTCGGCGGTCGTCGCACGTTTCCCAAATAGTCCTTGTCACTGTACTCCCAGAGTAACTGCCTCTCACCACTACGAAGTCACTGTGAAGTTACCAGCCGTCCCAGATGATGCTGCTTAAGCTCCACACGCACAGCACCCGACTTCAGAGCACTTGAAGCTCACTTCACTGTCAATTCCCTCGTCGTCTAGATATATCGCTAGGTATTTGGGAAGACTTCTCGACGTGCTTGCATTCAACTGTTGACTCGTAGGGTTCCACGAAGGTGGGGTTACTGTCAAACTTGACAGGATCGTCGATCACACGTTCAACCAAGTTGACAAGGTAGTCAACTCGGTTCACTCACGGTGGGTGGCCCGGCCACTAAGCTGCCTCTTATACCGGTGAACCGCCAATGACGACACACGTCGATGCCCGGCCCACTTCTTGCAACGCACCTGTCCCTGAGCACTTGTTGCTCAATATTCTGTCAATTCCTTAGCTGAGCCACATCTGGGTTGCAGGAAGACCTCACAGAGTGCGCGCCAACAACTGGAGACGCTTACATCCACCGGAGTTCGGTAAATCCGTCACTCTGACAGGATGACCGATCGCGCGTCCTACCTCTCGGACGCGTCGTGAAAGACTGATATCGCCTGGCGCCAACACGGCCGGACCCCCCATGCCTATGTGACGTCACTTTTCCCAAAGTTGGTATTCATTGGCTCCCAGTGCCATGTCGCTGACGGTGACCAATCTGGCGCCACTGACGTCACACAGTTTTGGCGGGAGAACAGACTCGCCAGCGCCATATTGGCTCCCTAAAGGGCCTATCTCACAGGCCAAAATGTTCTATTTTCGCAAATTTCTCGGCTCATCGAGAATGCTGTTCTCTCCCACATATTTTCAATTGATGCCTGCAATGTAGAGAACGCTCGGGAATGGTGGACTTGACTCTTACAGCAGGCGTGGGAGAATTAGAAGGGTGGGAACACCGTCACACATGGCAACTTCCCTTACTGCAGACCTATCTTCAGGGTTCTTTTTTAAACAATTCTGCAAATGAGGGTTATGTTGTAGAAGTCCCCTCTACAAGAACATTACTGCTTCTCTGAGGGGTGGGTTGCGTCGGGTATTGAGTAGGATTCTCTCTCAGTTTTTTATTTCCTCCTTTGCTGCCTTCAGCTCATCCTGTAGGCTGGTTATTGTCACCCTCGTTACCCTCATTCCTTCATTGAATTCTCTCCACATTTGTTCGATGGGGAGGGGGAGAGAGAGAGTAGAGAGTGAGGAGTGGTTCAAGCTTGTTTTCTCGGAACACGCCAGTTTTCTATGACAGTTGTTTATGAGCGTTGGGTTAGTTGTTTATGTTTGTGTTAAATAATGTGGATCAATATTATGGACAACTCAAGAGTGCAGACTCTTGATCAAGGATGAACTTTAGAGACGCAAGGCGATGTCAACGATGGAGAATAGTTGCAGTGAGGCTATGGGAACCGACCTGTGATATTTATATTTATTTGATTTATATGAATTTATATAGAATTTATATTATGTTAATTTATATATTTCGATAGCAATTTGAATGATGTTTACCGGACTGTATTTCTGCAATATTCTCACAAATCAATTCTTACACATTAGGGGGGGGTTTATATTAAATTTATATATATGCAGGCAATCAAACTACATATATTAGTAATGATATTATGAGGCCTTATCTTATTGTATGGTAGTCATAGTCCACCAGGTATGAACAAGGATATTGGCCCCAAATAATCCTCGTGGGAGGCTAGCATCCACCACCCCTGTACTAAAGTACCAAGATTAATTCTTGCTTCCTCTTCTATACCTGGTAAAAGGACACTTGCTGTAAAGCCGGAATCCTATAAATGACAGCTATATCAGAGAAAATATTTATTATATTATTAGTTAAGGACCAGGGATTAATTAACTGGGTTGAGTTGTTCGGCCGTGTTCCAACCGGAATTAATCCTATCTACTTAACATTACTGACCAGTAATGATTTAGATAAGATTTCAGAAAGACACTTCCCTTGTTTAGATGCTGATTGCGTGCTGATGATAGTAGAAGCACTAATTTGATCTCCATAAAACTTCATCCAACAGAAAGTTATACGGGCTAAATTTGCTCCTGCGACTCTGGTCTTAACAATGGCTGACCTCCCTCACCACTGACGCCTGGCTCTCCTTGTCTAGATGTCAATAAGTGATAGAAGGGTCACATTTACTCTATTTTGATACTGATAATTAAGTTAATTCTAATGAGATGTTTTATGATGTTATAAGTCCAAAGACTACTGGATTTAAGAATAATTCCTAACAGAATATCTGGTGATTTTATAGCACTATGTGGCAATATCTCGTTTTCTAATGACGGAAAACTCCACTGTGCTGCATTTTCTATGGGTTAACTTGTGTATACAGCAGCAGCAATACTATCTGCCTATTGTATTGAATATTAGTAATGGTGTCGGGGTTTCCGGCAGAGACAGAGACGCAACTAAATTGCTGCAATCGCTAGAGAACTTGGAATTACAACTGTTGGACGGTGGGGCAAGCGGATGGTATGCACACCCAGGAATGTTAGGGACGAGTAGCAATGATTAGATGCCATTAAATGGGAATGCAAATATAACAATTTTAGGAACATTCCAACAAACAAAGTTCAGTAATATACTTAATTATTCATACATTATGTCAAGACTGCAACTGATGTGCCCTGATATTTGTAGGATGGTTAACGTACATAACATGGATGTATACATTATATAAAATAACATACATAAAAGCCATATTCATAAACAGACAAACAAGAAACCTGTTCGAAATCTTCAAGACATAAATATCTCTCTTATCCTCTATTGTTTATAACCTCCTGCAGCCTCTGCGGCATTGAGGCGACGTGGTTGTAGATTAGCAGCAGGTTATAGCGGAACTGTTCTCAGTCAGCCAATGTGTGTTGAAGCAGACCTTGGAGGGATCGCTCTTGCCCCTCCTTATTGCTAAATATATTCCACAAACATTCTGTATGGGGTTCATTTCGCAGCCTTTGTTTGGCCACTTGGGCAGCTCAATATGTTCAGCAAACCATCGCCTAACAATCTAGACATTAAGGATTGAGTAATTATCCTGATAAATGATCAGTAAAACGAATTGCCAATAGTTTTTAACATTTCAAGGCGAATATTTGATAAAATATAACCACTATTAGCAATTTTATTTATAAATTGGTGTTCATATCGTGTGTTGTTGGGACACCAGCAGTGTAATCTGCCATGAGTCGCTGACGGGAAAGTTTTCTCATCACTGAAGCTTACATGGGCCCAGTAATTGAGATCTTCATTGACATATATTCCGTCAAAAGCGAGTCTTGCTGCTCTATGGTGCTCCAGAGGTTTACTTTTTTAGCTGGAATAACATGATGGTTGTTGGTTTTAAGATGACTGTTTAGCACTGTACGTCCAGAGACCTCTAATTGCATCTTCTCTGAGGGCAACATCAGCATTCATAAAGGGAGATTCGCGGTTGCATTCAAGTTTTCATTGGTCTTCTCCTTCAACTACCACAACCCACACTACCACCACTCCCACTACCACCACTCCCTCAACCACCACTCACTATACCACAACTCCCTCAACCACCACTCACTATACCACCACTCCCTCTACCACCACTCACTATACCACCACTCCCACTACCACCACTCCCACTAACATCACTTCCACTACCACCAGTCCCACTACCACAACTCCCTCTACCACCACTCACTATACCGCCACTCACTACACCACCATTCCCTCTACCACCACTCCCCCTACCACCACTCACTATACCACCAACCACTCTACCACCACTCACTCTACCACCACTCCCACTACCACAACTCCCTCTAACACCACTCACTATACCACCACTCACTCTACCACCAATCCCACTACCACTACTCCCTCTACCACCACTCCCCCTACCACCACTCACTATACCACCAACCACTCTACCACCACTCACTCTACCACCACTCCCACTACCAACACTCCCTCTACCACCACTCCCACTACCACCACTCCCACTACCACTACTCCCTCTACCACCACTCCCTCTACCACCACTCCCCCTACCACCACTCCCACTAACATCACTTCCACTACCACCAGTCCCACTACCACAACTCCCTCTACCACCACTCACTATACCACCACTCACTCTACCACCAATCCCACTACCACTACTCCCTCTACCACCACTCACTATACCACCACTCCTATACCACCACTCCCACTAACATCACTTCCACTACCACCAGTCCCACTACCACAACTCCCTCTACCACCACTCACTATACCACCACTCCCCTACCACCACTCCCACTACCACCACTCCCACTAACATCACTTTCACTACCACCAGTCCCACTACCACAACTCCCTCTACCACCACTCACTATACCACCACTCACTACACCACCACTCCCTCTACCACCACTCCCTCTACCACCACTCACTATAACACAAATCACTCTACCACCACTCCCTCTACCACCACTCCCATTACCACCATTCACTATACCATCACTCCCTCTACCACAACTCCTACCACCACTCACTATACCACCACTCCCCCTACCACCACTCCCACTACCACCATTCACTATACCACCACACTACCACTATACACCACTCCCCTACCACCACTACCATTACTACCACTCCCTTTACCACCACTCCCTCTACAACCACTCCCTCTACCACCACTCCCTACCATAGAATATTATAAATATAGAATACTAGAAATATAGAATAGTGGCAAGAGGCGGCATCAGTGGTTACAAATCGAGTAACTGGAAACTGGTGACATCAACCTGGGGCAACAAGAGGTCACCTGCACCGACCGGGGACCAGCTTCGCCACCCTACGCTAAGTACCTGCTATATACTTTGAACAAAACAACATACATAATATTACAAATATACAATATACATATAATATTACAAATATTAAACATATATATATATATATATATACATATAATTTTATAAAGAGTTAAAAGGACTGACATCAACAAGTGATCCATACAGTGAACCACAAATACAATACAATACATCAGACAATGGAGAGGTGTGGCGAGTGTTCGGGAGCATTCGGAAACGTTATGTAGGCGTTAAGTGTTGCATTTGTAACATAAGATTCCACCTGGGATGTACAGAAGTATCTCCAGGATGCACAAAAAGGCAAGGAGTTTTCTGGGTTTGCAAGAATAACAGATTAATGTTAGAGAACATAACTACACTGATGAAAACATTCCCGAGTCACAGAGATTACCATTCACAGACGAGCTACCAGTGATATATGCGGACTGGGAAAAGACAACATTGGTTAACGACCAAAACCCAGGAACAGATTGTTTAGAGAACAGCAGCAGTAATGTGGAGGAAGAGGGTATTGTAGTACATAATAACAGCAATATTGCAGAGCCAGGTATATAACGATGAGAGCAACAGTGAGACAGAGTGCATAAATGAAGGAATTGGGACGAAAAGCGGAGATGGCTCCAATAAAGAGGTAGACAAGACAGACACAGATATAATACCTCAAAAACGCAAAACCGGAACACATTTGCAAATTCTACGCTAAAGGAATATGCAAATATGAAAATTTGGAACAAAATGCCATTTTCTGCATCCTCGAAAATGCAGGAACATGTTGGGGAGGGGTACATGCCGTTTTGGAACAGGTGTAGATACTTCACCCCAAATTATGTCAATTTCAATTAGGGACAAAAAATGCTACAATCTTCAGTGTTCGGAATTCCACGTGAAGAGTACACAGCGTTATAGACGGGAAGATCAATATGACACTACTGGCAATTTTTTAGAGGAAGGAAGAACACAGTAGAAAATATAAGAGAGAGGAACAGTCAGATGGAACCACTACAGGATTACAGAGGGGAAGGGAGATACCCACAAGACTGGAATACACATTACCAACGAATACACAGGTACTACACCACACAACAACCCGCCCCACTACCGAAACTGGACGAATCACTTCGAAACAACACACCCTGGACGCAAAAACACAGTGGCCTCCTTACCGGAGCCTCAGATATTAACACCAAGTAAGGCATCGGCCACTTCCACTACCACGATAAATCATTTTATATTTGCCAACATTCAGGTATAAAAACACGCAAATCCAACAAAGTTCACTTTTATAGAGGTCTCCTTCATGAGGCAAATACAGTGTTTGCAGCCCTAACAGAAACCCACACAAAGGACTATCATGATGGTGAAATATGGATCTCAGGGTACAATCTTTTCAGATGTGATAGTAAAC
>WNGS01142304.1:15924930-15949392 GCA_020271785.1 Procambarus virginalis | reverse complement strand
TAAACTCCTCATCACAGTGGCGCCTCACCAATATAAACTGTATTAGATTTTGTCCCGAAATAGCTATATGTTGACTGGACGTGTATGTATGTATGTATGTATGTATGTATGTATGTATGTATGTATGTATGTATGTATGTATGTATGTATGTATGTATGTATGTATGTATGCATGTATGTATGTACGCAGTATGTATGTTTGTATGTATGTATGTATGTATGTATGTATGTATGTATGTATGTATGTATGTATGTATGTATGTATGTATGTATGTATGTATGTATGTACGCATGTATGTATGTATGTATGTATGTATGTATGTATGTATGTATGTATGTATGTATGTATGTATGTATGTATGTATGTATGTATGTGTGTATGTATGTATGTATGTATGTATGTATGTATGTATGTATGTATGTATGTATGTATGTATGTATGTATGTATGTATGTATGTATGTATGTATGTGTGTGTGTATGTATGTATGTATGTATGTATGTATGTATGTATGTATGTATGTATGTATGTATGTATGTATGTATGTATGTATGTATGTATGTCTGTATGTATGTATTCCCAATCACGTTAAAGACTCCCCCTCTATCATCCAATTAAGAGAAAAACAACTATGTACTAAATAATCAACTCCTTGTAACTTTAATTATGCTGACCTTCCTATCTGTATTCAGACTGTTAAGAGATCTATCCTCCCCGGCGGAATGTTCAAGCGGAAGAGGCTGGCTGTGCCCATCGACCAAAGAGACAATTTTGTTGCTCATGTGTCAGAATGGTACAGTTCATCCGAGCCTTCATCTGTTGAAGATTTTAGCAATGAGCTCACAGATACTATCGACCAGTTTATAGAATCACTTGATCCATCGTCCAGGCCACGTAACCCAAATTATACTGGTCATAGCACTTATGCTTATTATAATGATTCTAAATTGCATGCACTAAAACGCACTGCCAGAATAATTGGACTAGCTTATAGAAGGATCGGCACTGCTGAAATGCTTCGGCTCTTTCAAGCGGGTCTGGCTAAGGCCAGGGAACGTATGGTGGAGCTGAGGCAGACAGACTGGGAAACTTTTGTCCGTGGTCTCATTTCTCACACGCCACTAAGTCGGGCATGGAAGGATATCAACAAGATCAAAGGGAAAAATGCTGCAGAGATCTCATACCCTAATCCTCTGCACAGAGCAAATGAGCTTGTTGATGCTTGGGCCACGACTTCCAGCTTTGACAGTCTTCCTCTACCCTCACAGAATGAAATAAATAATAGATATACTGATAGGGCAAGGTTCCTTGACTTCATGCGTCATCAAGAGGATGACTGTGACATGTTTTTTACTGAATACGAACTAGACTCTGCTCTACATAAAGGCAAAGCTACATCTCCCGGGGAGGATGGTGTTACTTACGGCATACTGCGTATGCTTCTGCTAGTTCCAGGGAATCCCTTGCTTCAATTGTATAATATGAGCTATGTAACTGGGGATCTTCCTAAGTCATGGACCAACAGTGTTATTATTCCCATTCCTAAACCTCACCAGCCGAGTGTTTTTCGCCCAATCTCCCTCACTAGTTGTCTCTATAAGTGTCTTGAGAGGATGGTTCTCAACCGTCTCCTTTACAAAATTAATAATATGTTGTCTCCCCAGATATATGGCTTTACGCATGGAAAGAGTGTACATCACTGTATTACCACATTCCTCACCCTGCATACTGATAGGTCATACACCACTTTCCTAGATCTTAAGTCAGCCTTTGACATTGCTAACCCACACGTCATTCTGAGAGAACTTGCTAAAATGAATGTTGGAGGATGGCTTCTACGGTGGATAAGAGGCTATCTATCCAACAGGAAGTCATCTGTACTGTTCCAAGGGCATAGGCGTGTAACGAGAGATTTTGAACTTGGCACTGCACAGGGAGGTGTCCTCAGTCGTACTCTGTTCAATGTGTTAATCAATGCACTTTTAAACTTAGTAACTAGGAGGCCTAGCGAACACATCATTAGCTATGCGGATGACATACTGATCCACACCAATGGGTATACCAACACCCAAAATGTTCTGAACTCTGTATTGCACACATGTCAGGAACTATGCTTAGTCATCTCAGTAGAGAAAACAAAGATCTTGAACCGACACCCACCCAGACGGGGTGGGGCCGTGCGCAGAATGCAGTTGGATGATGGCTCTCTGCTCGACTATGTTACCAGATACAAATACCTTGGTCTTGAGGTTCAACTGTACCGCAATGTTTTAGACAGACTGGGTCGCCAATGTAGAGAGAGGCTCCTTGCTCTCAAGGCTGTGGCAGACTGTGGCAGGCAAACACAACTGTACTGTACAGTGTTTTATATTTATTTCAGTTTGAACAAATTTTAACATTAAAGGATAAATCCTTTAATTGATTGAAATTGGTTTTAACATTCGAAATCTAATTTGTTGATGTTAAATAATATAAGGTTCAAATTTATTAAGATACATACTTTAAAAACTATTTCTGTTTGATACCAACAGTATTACGTTAAGAGAAGCGTCTCGCCTTGCTAACCCAAGTATAAAATATATAAAGCCTTAAGCCTTTATAACACCCACTGTCCTATGCTTACAAAACAAGTCACTACCAAAAGGCTTAACAATCCATGGCTTACAAAGGGAATACTTAAATCCATTAATAAAAAACATGACCTTGAGAAGAAGTATAGGCTAGGAACCGTCTCTAAAGAATTCTCAAAGAATTACTCTTTACTGCTATCTAAGATAATTAGACGAGCCAAAACTAAATACTACGAAGATAAATTTACCCAAATAAAGAACAACATTAAAAAAACTTGGAGCACAATTTCACAAATCTTGGGATCAAAGAAGATTTTAAATAACAAACCAACACTCCTGTCAAATAACGATGGTCAGCTTTCAGCATCTGATTCTGCTATTGAGTTCAATAGGTTCTTCTCTTCCATTGGGTCATCCCTTGCAAATGATATTCCTTCTTCCAGTACTGAGGTTAAGGACTACCTTACAGGTAACTATCCACAGTCTCTGTACCTAAAGCCTACTAATTCCACTGATGTCAATGAGATAATCCTTTCCCTTAAAACCAAGTCTAGTGCCCTTGAGGAGATTCCGACATTAATTTACAAAAAAGCCTCCAGATCCTTAGCCCCTGCAATTACATTGCTCTTCAACAAGTCACTTGAACTCCAAACCTTCCCAGATATTCTAAAAAAAGCGAGAGTAACCCCTGTCCACAAATGTGGTGATCTCACTGATGTTAACAACTACAGACCTATTTCAATCCTGCCTAACTTATCAAAAATTTTTGAAAAACTAATCTACAAGCAGCTTTACTCTTATCTAGCCAAGCACAATATACTTAGCTCTTGCCAATATGGCTTCAGACCCAAAAAAAGCACTAACGATGCACTGATTAGTATGATTAACTTAATTCATGCAGCTCTTGATAAAAATGAGTTCCCTGTTGGGTTATTTGTGGACCTGCGTAAGGCTTTTGACACTGTGAACCACCAAAACCTTCTTCTTAAATTACATCATTATGGAGTCAGAGGACTCTCCCTGCAATACCTCAAATCTTACCTTACTGATAGACTCCAGTATGTTTCTGTGAACAATTCAATTTCTCCTACCCTACCCATCAACATTGGTGTTCCTCAGGGCAGTATACTTGGCCCTCTCCTCTTTCTCATCTACATTAATGACCTTCCAAATGCCTCCCAACACCTTAGACCAATTCTATTTGCTGACGACACAACCTTCATTTACTCCAGTCCTGACCCCCTTGCTCTAAATGCCACAGTAAATACCGAGCTTAATAAAGTCCATCTTTGGCTAACTGCCAACAAACTCACCCTTAACATTGACAAAACTTTCTATATTCTGTTTGGCAATAAATCCTCTAACCAAATAAATCTCAAGATTAACAATACCCAAATTTGTAACAAATTAGATGGCAAATTCCTTGGCGTTCTCATTGATCACAAGCTTAATTTCCAGGGACACATTCTAAATATATCAAAAAAAGTTTCAAAAACTGTTGGCATTCTTTCTAAGATCAGATATTATGTACCCCGCCCTGCCCTGGTGACTCTCTATTACTCCCTCATCTATCCATATCTCAACTATGGTATTTGTGCTTGGGGTTCTACTACCCAAAATCATTTACGTCCTCTAATTACTCAACACAAAGCTGCTATTAGGACAATATCCAACTCTGGCCCCAGACATCACTCGGTACCCCTACTCAAATCTCTCAATATGTTAGATATTAAGTCACTGCACATTCTCTCATGTGTATTATACATATATAAAACGCTGAACTGTAATGCCAATCCTGACCTCAAAAGCTTCATTGAAAGCTGTAACAGAACCCATGAGCACCACACCAGAAATAAATACAGTTTTGATATTCCAAGAGTACGACTTAACCAAACTAGAAATGCTCTACAAATCAAGGGACCCAGAATGTGGAATGACCTTCCCAACCATGTTAAAGACTGTACCTCTCTCAACCAGTTTAAGATTAAAACTAAACACTACCTGATAAACTCCCTGTAACCTACCTTACCCCTCTATTGTCAACCCATGTCTTATATTTTTTTTTTTTTTTTCAACGCTGTTTGTCTACATATTGTATTTGTGCTGCTTTTCAGTCATGTTCCCCCTTTTTTTGTACCTTTATTTGTATCTGTTCTCAAAACATTTTATTCTTTTTGTTCAATTAGCATTAAGTTTTAGATATTAATGTTTTCTTGCCCGAAACGCATTGCGTAATAGTGGCTTTAGGCATTGTATGTACTAGCTCTATCTATAAATCGATCCACTTATGTAAAATCTCTCTATGTATGTACCTTTCCTGAATAAACATATTTATTTATATTTATTTATTTATTAAAGAAACGGTGCAACTGTACTGGTATCTGCAGTACAAATATATGTCCCTATTTAAAGAAAAAATAAACTGCACCAATCACTGCCACTCCTCACACCAATGCAACAATAAGGAGAGTGATAACAGTGCTTCACATTCGACAATGTTAAATTATTTAACAGATGACGAGATAATGAACATTGGAACAAATGTACAGCTCTCTGACCTTCATATAAAATCTGCATGTGACCTCATCAAACAAACTGTGCCAAGCGTAGAAGGCCTTCATGACCCAGAGTTGTAGCGGGACCTCTCCTGGCCAGTTACAATTGGTGAATTTATTCAAATTATCCAAGTTGATGATTGTCACTGGTCACCGTTTCCAACATTGAAGTAACTGGACAAATTAACATATACGACACCAGGCAAAAAATACCATACAAATCTACTGAAGTTATCTTGTATGCTCTTGCTAATTGCCAGGATGATAAGCTGATATGCAATATAATGAATGTCAGCAGACACAGGGACTCAAGTATGAGTGGGGTACATGCTGTGGCGTTTGCTGCATCACTTGCAAGTGGTGTAGATCCGGTGAACCTCGTATGATATGCAGAATATGAGACAACATCTTCAAGAGAACTTTAAAGCAAAGTGTCTCATCTCATTCCTTGCAGCTCAGACACTGAGAAGAAAACGAATCATCCGGACATGCTCGATGGAAGTGTACTGCATTTGCAGAAAGCCAAATGATTTGAAGCTGATGGTATGCTGTGACCGTTGCAATATTTGGCACCATGGATCATGTGTAGGTGTTACAGAATGTAATGATGATTCGTGGATTTGTTTCTTGTTCGCTAGCAAGTTGTGAATTATAATTTAAAATACTTAATTAATACATTATTATTATTATTATTATTATTATTATTATTATTATTATTATTATTATTATTATTATTATTATTATTATTATTATTATTATTATAACCTTACCAAATGCTTTGCTGAATCAAATAATGTCATTACTTTCAATGTGTTACAATAGCATAATTAAGTGCTGCAAGTGTCAGGTCTTTTATATAGTCGGTATTTGTTATATTCTGTACTCTTTTTATGTTATTTAAATTTCAAATAGAAATAGTTTTTAAAGTATGTATCTTAATAAATTTGAACCTTATATTATTTAACATCAACAAATTAGATTTCGAATATTAAAACCCATTTCAACCAATTAAAGGATTTATCCTTTAATGGTTAAAAATTGTTCAAACTGAAATAAATATATAACACTGTACAGTACAGTTGTGTTTAATTATGTTTTGCGATTCCTTTGGAAAAGGTATTTGTGCACCAAGTACTATTAGGTCATTATGAGATATGCTGAATGTTGTCAATATACCATCTGAATACGCTTCACTTTGCGTTAATCGTTGGACGTCCTAATGATTAAGGTCCCCAAAAGGACTTAATCAGACCTCAGTGGATATTTTTACTCTCCCTCTCTCTCTCAGAGCACCCCCTTATGTGTTGTATGTGGGTGGTGAAGTTCAGTCTCTTGTCTATGTATAGGTCAAGGAACTTTCCATAATTGTTATTGCTAATGTTTACTTGTAATACTGGGTATACATCCGGTGTTCTTACCCTCGACCGCGGCGAGGGTAAGCCGCGGTCGTATGGTCTGAAACCCACAAATATTTACAATGGGGGGGGGGATAACATTTCCTCTTCAAGCACGCGCACACAAATGAACTATGTTACTTAACTGGAAGCACTCGTACAACATAATTTACACGATTTCTCAGGATTATTATACTTCTTACCAGCATATATACAGTATAGTACCTAGGAGGTTCTCTTCAATGATATCTAAGATAATTAAAAGAACCCAAGCAAACTACTGTGGAAATGTGCAGGACAACCATATCAATTGTGACACGTACTAGCTCTCCACATATGGCATTTGCTTAATTTAGAAACTGTACTTGTGGTCGATCTCGAACCCATGTTGTTGATGTGACGATGTGTTGTGAATTTTGTGGCTAGCTCCTCAAGATTGTAACTTGCTTAGATAAATAAATTGTGTGTTCAGTCCCTGAACCCATTATGTGATAAATTAACTAAACTAAAAACTATAGTATGGCGACGAAACCTGAACTGCATAATGTAAATAGGGATTAACCAGGAAAAGATATAGGTGAAGAATACCACCAGGTAACTGTAAAGCTGCCGCCCAGTTTGGTGGGTGTGGAGCACATGACTGTAAAGCTGCCGCCCAGTTGGGTGGGTGTGGAGCAAGACTAGTAACTGTGCGACTCCTCATAGATGTAAAGTGCCTTGTATAGTGACTGTTGTGAGCCTCTTGTTGAATCACTTGTGACACAAAAGATTACTGATGTGTGTATTTGTGTGGGTGATTAAATATGTATGTGTATGTATATATGTATACGTATGTATATGTACATGTATGCATAAGTATGTGTACATTAATAATTTTGTAACTAGCGTCAAAAGATTGATATTTGCTTAGCTAAACGAACTAGAGGGTTCAGTTCCTGAACCGATTATGTGCCTCTGTAATCCTTTACACCACCGCCCACGGGATGGGTATTATGGGGTGCATAATAAAGAAAGAAAATGAATGGACCGAACCCCACAATTCATTTAGCTAAGCAAGATACAATCTTGATGAGCTAGTTACAAAATTCACTATAAGTCGTCACATCATAAATGGGTTCGAGATCGACCACAAGTAGTGCATTACATAATTTATCAGTATTGTGCAGCCTGTGATCCCCGCCTGGCTGGATACTGATACCTAGGTAGTTTTCATGTGTCCGGACACCGGCGATAAGGTGGTATTATTTATTTAACTTAAGAGATATATATTTTTAAATGTTGTCACATTAACGGCTACATCTTCCTTTCTTCTGACATATAGATTTTTAAGATTAATTAAAATATATGGAAACTAATTATACAATTTATTGGCTGGTGTGCAGGGCTTCACACTCTCAGAGCTAGCCATCAAGTAACTATCAAAACGCATATATCTTCGTTTTCACTTCAGTTATATTTATGACAAAGGATTTTAAATGTAGCCTATATTTCTACCTTTCTGATGACATAAATACTTTCGTTAATTACAATATCTAGATCAAACTAACATTGATTTTCAAAAGGTTGTATATTTTCCATCAATGGAGAGCATCAGCCAAGAAGCCTTCTTTAAAATATAAATATCTTTCCTCACCCAATAAGATCTAATCTCTGAATAAAACGCAAAAAACGACTTGATTGTAACCTATCCACCGCTGCCCATTGGATGGGGGAGAGGGGGTTATGTGTAGGATAAACATATCAATTGTGACACTAGCCCTCCATATATGTCAGTTGCTTAAATTATAAACTGTACTTGTGGTCGGTCTCGAGCACATTGTTGATGTGACAATGTGCATTGACTTTTGTAACTAGCTTATCAAGATTATAACTTGCTTGGCTATATGAATTGTGGGGCTCAGTCCCTGAGCCCATTATGTGCCTCTGTAACACTCCACTATCGCCCATAGGATGGGTATGGGGTGCATAATAAATGAACTAAACTAAGCTCTGCCTTTTTGATAACATATATAATTATAAGCTTTATTTGTGAATCTCAATTAATTAAACAATATATCACAGAGCTTGTAGGGTTCGGTGAGATGAGTGAAGAGACATGGGAGATTTACATAAGTACAGTACATGGTAGTTTAAGTAGCGAACGCATGTCAACGAATAACGAGTATATATAACAAAACTATTGTCCTATGAAGTCGATTTAACTTCCAAACATATATTTTTTAATAAATGTTAAATGTTTTCTGGCTAGTTATGTTAGATTTTATTAAAAATACGTATTCTACTTGTTAACATTATAATTTAAATTTGTGATAATTTGTGCAGAGAAGTGCGACAAGTGGATATGCCAACAAACACTTTCCAAACTTGGATAAGTCGCTCCACAACATTGACGCTTGGACCGTCGACTTCCTTTGATGCTACTTATTTACTTATTTCATAATGAAATTACATTAGTTTGGAGTAAATATATGTTTTCTCATGTTCTGCATTCAGCACCCACATTATAGTGAGTAAATATACCATATTACTTCATTACTTAAATAATGCTAAGAGGGTTTGAGTAGCTTTGGGTCTTTAGTGGACAGAATCTCCAATAGATGGGGCGAGAGTCGCCCCATCTCTCTCGCCCGAGCAAGAGTCGAAACTTAATTTAAAATTGATATATCTTTGTTCTCGAACATGATATATTTCATTTGGTGCAATCATAATAATGTTCATATCTCGGTCTTTCTGGAGGCATATAAGATTTTAGGCTTTATTAGCGTATCTTTGTTAATTATACAATATATCGGCAAGTGCGTAGGCGTCTGCACTCCATGCCCGACAAGCTACTGAGCGCTACTATAAAAACATATGTATCTTCACTTGAGCTATAAATATGTCTATTGTAATGTATTTAAAATGAAGCTCTTATTTATATAAGACCCTATACTCATCCTGTGGGCGGCAATGGACGCCATACACATCCAGTGGGTGTTATTGGACCCCATACTTATTCTATGGGTGGTTGGAGCCCCATACCCATCCTGTGGGCGATAGTGGACGCCATACTCATCCTGTGGGTGGTATTGGACCCCATACCCATCCTGTGGGTGTGAGCCCCATACCCATCCTGTCGGTGGTAGTGGACACCATACACATCCAGTGGATGGTATTGGACCCCATACCCTTCCTTTGGGTGGATGTGATCCCCATACCCATCCTGTGGGTGGATGTGACCCCCATACCCATCCTGCGGGTGGTATTGGACCCCCTTACCCACCTAACAGGTGGTAGTGGACCCTATACCCATCCTATAGTTGATATAATAGACACCATACCATCCTGTTTGCAGTAGTTTACCCCATAGACAACATAACATCGTTTTCTGTTAGCGTTCCTACAGAACATTCTTTAAATATTTTTAAGGCACAAACTATGGTATATAATATTGATTGGTGAAGGACTGTTATTCTATGTAATAATTTATAGTGCTTATTATAATTTACTAAGAACAACTAATATTTCTCAAAACAAAACTACGAGCCTTCAATAGGATGTAGCTGATCTGTAATATTCTAAGAGCATGGACAATAGTAGGTAAATTTCACAACCCATGTGGGACCTGAAAACTTCAATTTTCATTATAATTGAACCAATCACGACTATTCTGCTATCTACGTTGATGGACGGGTACTGTGAGACGTAAATTGGTACGTGAGGAAGAGTTTGGGCCTTGGTAAAAAAGATAACTGGGAATATACCACATATGTACTAAATCACATTCAACATATAGACTTTAAGCATTAAGTCATATATGTGCTGTCTTGTGTGAGGACGGGTTGCATCATACCACCCAATTCCTCCCTCCCTCCCTTCCTCTCTACCCTGAGTACCCCCCTGCCCTCTCATCCCCTGGTCTTCTTCCTGCCCCAAGCACGCCCAGGCAAGACCTAAGTCCTCCATTCCCCACCCCACCCCACCCCACCTCCAAGCCCCTGTTACCTACACCACAGGAGGACGAGCCCCTCATCCCGAGCACTCCCTGCCCCAACCTCAAGCATTCCCTGCCCCTCCACCTCTATGATTTCTTCCTGTCCTAAGCAAGCCTGGGCAAGTTCTAAGCCTCCTCCCCCCCCACCCCTACTTAACCAGAACCCATGGTAAATACCCCACAGGAGGATGAGCCTACCCAAGCAGCAATGCCCATGGAACAGATTCTTGCAAAAGTGGGGAGGGTGGGTGAAAATGGATATAGGAAAGTGAGATTCACGTTAATGTACTCAAACATCAATGGGATTACCAAGAAAGCAAATGAACTGGCAGAAAGTGTACAGGAAAACCCCCCAGATGTAATAGGACTCAAATAAACAAAATTGTCAGGAGTCATAACAAACGCTGTTTCGAAAGGACTAGTATATACTGAGGAAAGAGAGGGAAGGGAGAGGAGGAGGAGTGGCTCTGCTGATAAGGAAGGACTGGAGCTTTGAAGAGATGGAAATTCCAGGCGGAGACGGATTCAGAGATTACATAACATTAACTATAGCAATGTGGGGACCTAAGATTACCATTAATATAATAGAGAGAGCAGCTTCAGTTGCCTGCAGGAATGGATCCAGACTCTTAATCATGGGCGTTTTCTACCATGGAAAGATAGACAGGGAGAATGGGGACCAACATGGAGGTGAAGATACATGGAGAGCTAAACTCTTGGAAGTGACTACAAGGAACTTTCTGATCCAACATGTCAAGGGACCCAGAAGAATGAGAGGAAATGACGAACCAGCTAGACTCGACCTGATATTCACCTTGAATGACTCAGAAATATGGGAAATCAAGTTTAAAGTCTCCCCATAGGAATGAGTGACCACAGTGTATTGACATTTGAGTATCTGGTAGAGGTAGAGATAACCTATCCATGGATGGGATTGGAAGGGAAAAGACTAAATTACCGAAGAGGAAAATATGACGAGATGAGGAACTTCCTAATGGGAATACCATGGGAAACAGAACTCAGAGAAAAAACTGTACAGGATATGATGGATTATGTCATGCAGTAGTGTCAGGAGACTGCACAGAGGTTTATCCCAGTCCAAAAAGAGAAAAATTAAAAGCAACAGAAGAATCCATGGTTCAATCAGGAATGTGCAGCAGCGAAGCAATTGAGTAAAATAACATGGAGAAACTACAGAAACAACAGAACACACGAGAGCAGGGAGAGATACCAGAGGGCCAGAAATGAGTACCTCAGAATGAGGCGAGAAGCAGAGAGACAGTATGAAAATGACATCACAAGTAAAGCTAAAACCCAACCAAAGCTGCTCCACAGCCACATCAGGAGGAAAACAACAGTGAAGGAACAAGTGATGAAACTTGAGAAATGGGCAGAATTGATACACAGACAACGAACACAGACAACGACAAGGAGGTGTGTGGAGAACACAAGAGTTTCCAGGTCTTCACAATAGAACAAGGAGACATAACTGCACTAAATGAGGAGGCAAACCGAGCAACCTTGGAGGAATTTGACATCACCAGTGATACGGTCAAAAGATAATCTGTTGGAGTTGAATGTGACAAAGGCGGTAGGGCAAGACAGAATTTCACCTTAGATAATAAAAGAAGGTGCAGAGGCACTAAAAGTGCCACTCTCTATGGTGTATAACAGGTCACGGGAAACGGGAGACTTTCCAGAAAGCTGGAAGACGGCTAATGAAGTCCCAATTTACAAAAAGAGTGACAGGCAAGAGGCACTGAACCACAGGCCAGTTTCCCTGACTTGTATGCAATGCAATGTAGTGGAGAAGATCATGAGCAAAAGGCTCGTAGAGCATCTAGAGGGAAACAGCTTGGTAACCCACCACCAGCATAGGTTCAGAGATGGTAAATAGTGCCTCACAGGCCTAATAGAATTCTATGACCAAGCAACACAAATTACGCAAAAAAGAGAAGGATGAGCAGACTGCATTTTCTTGAACTGTCAGAAAGCCTTTGACACAGTACCTCACAAAACGCGGTTACAAAAGTTGGAGCAACAGGCAGGAGTAAAAGGTAAGGTGCTCCTGTGGATAAGGGAGTATCTAAGCAACAGGAAACAGAGAGTAACTGTGAGGGGGTAGACATCAGAGTGGCGAGATGTCACCAGCGGGGTTCCACAGGGCTCAGTACTTGGACCCACCTGGACAGTACTTGGTTTCTAATATATGTAAACGACCTTCCAGAGGGTCGTTTACATATATTATATTCATTCCTCTCAACATTTGCTGATGATGCAAAGATTATGAGAAGGATCAGAACAGATGAAGATAGACAGAGACTACAGGACGACCTGGAGAAACTGGTGGAATGGTCTAGAAAATGTTCAATTCAATTCTAAAGTTCAATTCAGGAAAGTGTAAAGTAATGAAATTAGACGAAGGGAACAGAAGGATGAATACAATGTACCATCCATCTGGCAGGTGATATCCTGCAAGAGTCAAATAGAGAGAAAGATCTGCGGGTTGATATCACAACGATCCTGTCTCCAGAGGCCCACATCAAAAGGATATCATCAACGGCATATGCTAGATTTGTCAATATAAGAACTGCCTTTAGAAACTTGTGTATGGAATCGTTTAGGACCCTGTATACCACTTATGTAAGACCAATCCTGGAGTATTCAACTCCTGCCTGGAGTACATTTCTAGATAAATACAAAACGAAGTTAGAGAAGATTCAGAGGTATGCCACCAGACTAGTTCCGGAACCGAGAGGTATGGGCGACGAGGAAAGGCTAAGGGAGCTGAACCTCACATCCCTGGAAAACAGAATAGTAAGGGGAAACATGATAACCACCTAAAAAATTCTCTGTGGAACTGACAGGGTGGACAAAGACAAACTCTTTTACACGGGTGGACCACGAACAAGGGGACACAAGTGGAAACTTAGTACCCAGATGAACCACACAGACATTAGAAATACTTTTTTAAGTGTCAGGGCAGTTAACAAATGGAATGCATTAATAGTGCAGTGATGTAGTAGTGTAGTGATGTAGTAGTGATGTGGTGCAGGCTGACAACATACACAGTTTGAAATATAGATATGATAGACCCCAATAGGCTCGGGAATCTGTACACCAGTTGATTGACAGTTGAGAGGTGGGACCAAAGAGCCAGAGCTCAACCCCTGCTACAGCTTGGTGAGTACACACTCTCACACACACACACACACGTACACGCACCCGTACACGCACACGCACACGCACATACACGCACGTACACACATACACATAGCGTGTGTATGTGTGTCACATGCCGTGAGAGCAGAGAAAGATACCAGAGTGCCAGGAATGAATATGTCGGGAAGAGAAGAGAAGTAGAAAGACAATACGAAAATGTCATAGTGAGCAAGGCAAAGATTCAACCTTAATTGCTGCACAGCCACATCAGGAGAAAAACAACAGTAAAGGAACAGGTAATGAAATTAAGGATAGGTGCAGGAGGATTCACTACAAACGACAAGGAGGTGTTTGAGGAACTGAATAAGAAATTTCAGGAGGTCTTCACCTTATAGCAAGGAGAAATTCCAGAAATAAGAGAGGGAATAGTTAACCAGGAACCACTGGAAGAATTTGAGATTACCAGTGAGGAAGTAAGGAAGTTGTTACTAGAGTTGGATGTGACAAAGGCTATAGGCCCAGATGAATTCTCTCCTTGGATACTAAAGGAAGGAGCAGAAGCACTGTGCTTACCCCTCTCCAAAGAGTATAACAAATCACTGGCAGCAGGAGAACTGCCAGAAATTTGGAAAGCAGCTAATGTAGTCCCGATATATAAGAAAGGGGATAGACAGGAGGCACTGAACTACAGGCCAGTGTCCCTAACCTGCATACCATGCAAGCTGATGTAGAAGATTGTGCAAAGAAATCTAGTGGAACATCTGGAGCGAAGGAACTTTGTAACACAGCATCAACATGGGTTCAAGGATGGCAAGTCCGGCCTCACAGGGATAATTGAATTCTACGACCAGGCAATAAAAATCAGACAAGAAAAATAGGTATGGGCAGACTGCATATTTTTGCATTGCCAGAAAGCCTTTGATACACTACCACACAAGAGGTTATTGAAAAAGCTGGAGATGAAGGCTGGAGTGAAAGGGAAGATACTCCATTGGATAAGGGAGTACCTAAGCAACAGAAGACAACAAGTCACTGTGAGGGGTGAGGTCTCAGATTGGCGAGACGTCACAAGTGGAGTCCCGCAGGGGTCAGTCCTTGGACCTATACTGTTTCTGATATATGTACATAATCTCCCGGAGGGTATAGACTCGTTTCTCTCAAAGTTTGCTGATGACGCAAAAACTATGAGGCGGATTGAAAGAGAGGAGGATAGTAGGAGGCTACAAGATGACCTGGACAGTTTGAATGAATGGTCAAACAAATGGCTGCTCAAGTTCAACCCGGGTAAATGCAAAGTAATGAAACTAGGTGACGGAAACAGAAGGCCAGACACAGGATACAGATTTGAGATGAAGTACTTCATGAAACGGACAGAGAGAAAGATCTAGGGGTTGATATCACACCAAACCTGGGAAGGAAGGGGGGGGGGTGAGTGGGGGGAGGATGCCCTAGGTTGCCACTTAATGGAGGGCTGGCAGGGGCAAGTAGGATGTATATTGGGTAGAAGGAGGTGGTGGTGCCCCTCTCCCTGTGGCTGTTAAACTTCTTGTGGAGGGTTCCCCACTCCCCTCTGAGATTGTAGGGCTCGGGGTTTTGGTTCCCTGACTTCTTTCTTTCTCCCTTCACTCCCTCCTATCATCTGCTGCCCTCATTCTCTCGTCCTTTGTCATCTCTCTCTGCAGGAATACTTTTCTGAACTTTGGTACATTTGCTAGTCCGCTCATTTTTGCTAACAGGTCTTCTTTTGTGTTCTCGCTCATGAATACCACCTTTATCAATCGGTCTCTGTCCTAGTTGTACTGTCCTGAACTGAAAACCTTTTAGATATTCTGGTCAGTCCTCTCCATCCTTACCTCTTTAAGTATCTCAGTAACTACGTTTTTGTCCTTGTCTCTCCTCTCCGCTGGGCTGGTCTCTGTTTGCTCCTAAATGCCTGCTACTAATACTGTTCTTTTTCTCTCAGCCACCTAGTACATCTAGCTGCTTCTTGAGAAGATTGCCTCTTCCATGTGTCGGGGTTCCACGGGGTTCTCGTTAGAGAAGGGTTAAAGCAACAGTAGACTGGATCTCCTTTCCAGGTGGTTGCTCCGACAACAACCCTTACTCACCGTCGTTCGGCGGGTCTTCCCTCGATCCTCTAGGCTCCACTGCTGGCCTCGGAGAGTACCCCAGTCGGTCTCACAACCGGCCTTTAAATTGTAAGATGAGTGGGGCACAGATCGTTCCCTCAATCTGTGGCCCGCCCCGACACCGAACTCTTACACAGCCTTCAAGGTCGCCAACTGGTTTTTTAGATGTCCAGTAACACTGCAGTGGTCAGGTGTAATTGTGGCAAGAGCAAATTCCAGTAATATAGTATCAGGCAGGTCACTCTACTTTACTTCATTACACGATCACAAGATAAATGGAGGGGATGATATCAAACACCAAAGAGTTTTGGTAGTTTACTTAAAAGACAACGAGAAATATATTTACATCAACGTATTAGGAATAATATATGACAATTGCTCCATTCATAGCATAATATTCTGGAGCGCACCGATATGGCAACATCCGGCAGCGCCACGCGTCACCTGTCAGAATGTCAGCTGACCGGGACCCTCGCGATCGTGGGAACAGACTAGTACTTGTTTTCTAATTCTGTCACGATCCCCGTTTATTTAACTTTTTCCAAAACACTATTCAACATTCACATGGCTTACTTATGATTTCACTGGCCTCACGATCAACATCTTATTCACAATACTCTCACAGTGACTTTTCACCGTACCAAAGATTACTCTATTCTTAATAATATTTACTGTGAATGCATTCACTTGATCACTGAACTTTTCTTTATATCTATACTTTCTCTTAAAGAGATATCACTGGCAATCACTTCACGTATATGATATTATTCAGTACACAGTCATGTCATATATAAATCAGTAATCAAATTTCAGGCATATATATATCAATAGATCATAGAGATCAACACACAGGCATTTATATCGATAGATTATAGAGATCAATCCACAGGCATTTATATCAATAGATCATAGAGATCAACACTCAGGCATTTTTATCGATAGATTATAGAGATCAACACACGGGCACTTATATCAATAGATTATAGAGATCAATCCACAGACATTTATATCAATAGATCATAGAGATCAATACACCAATATCTGGTTTACTACCAATATATATAATAATAATACTCACTGGAGATTAATAATAGTCACAGTAAATTCTTTGATGAATCTTGGTGCTTGCACACACCCACACATATATATATGTAAACTGATACTGTGAGCGCTCTGGGCAGGCTCACCACACACTGTGCTCTCTGTGACTTAGACTCAAGTGAGACTTGCTCACGACATATAAAATATCCTGACAAGAAAATATATAGCTAACTAAAGGGGAAATGGGAGGGTAACTGTAAACACCTACTTCACCTATCCTAGGATGACAGTTGGGTTGTAGCTCCTGGTCCAGGCTCTCGCCTCGTTCACCATCCAGAAACACAAGCCAACGCCTTAGGATGTCGCGTCTCGCCGCTTCTGTACACAGCAGGTCCGTGCTTCCCCTACAGTACGTCGCCGGGTTGAAGTCGGTCTCCTGGCCGTCAACTTTCCTCCCAACTACGGCAGCCAGCCTACGTCTCGGCGGTCGTCGCACGTTTCCCAAATAGTCCTTGTCACTGTACTCCCAGAGTAACTGCCTCTCACCATTACGAAGTCACTGTGAAGTTACCAGCCGTCCCAGACGATGCTGCTTAAGCTCCACACGCACAGCACCCGACTTCAGAGCACTTGAAGCTCAATTCACTGTCAATTCCCTCGTCGTCTAGATATATCGCTAGGTATTTGGGAAGACTTCTCGACGTGCTTGCATTCAACTGTTGACTCGTAGGGTTCCACGAAGGTGGGGTTACTGTCAAACTTGACAGGATCGTCGATCACACGTTCAACCAAGTTAACAAGGTAGTCAACTCGGTTCACTCACGGTGGGTTGGCCCGGCCACTAAGCTGCCTCTTATACTGGTGAACCGCCAATGACGACACACGTCGATGCCCGGCCCACTTCTTGCAACGCACCTTTCCCTGAGCACTTGTTGCTCAATATTCTGTCAATTCCTTATCTGAGCCACATCTGGGTTGCAGGAAGACCTCACAGAGTGCGCGCCAACAACTGGAGACGCTTACATCCACCGGAGTTCGGTAAATCCGTCACTCTGACAGGATGACCGATCGCGCGTCCTACCTCTCGGACGCGTCGTGAAAGACTGATATCGCCTGGCGCCAACACGGCCGGACCCCCATGCCTATGTGACGTCACTTTTCCCAAAGTTGGTTTTCATTGGCTCCCAGTGCCATGTCGCTGACGGTGACCAATCTGGCGCCACTGACGTCACACAGTTTTGGCGGGAGAACAGACTCGCCAGCGCCATATTGGCTCCCTAAAGGGCCTATCCCACAGGCCAAAATGTTCTTATTTTCACAAATTTCTCGGCTCTTCGAGAATACTGTTCTCTCCCACATATGTTCAATTGATGCCTGCAATGTAGAGAACGCTCGGGAATAGTGGACATGACTCTTACAGCAGGCGTGGGAGAATTAGAAGGGGGGAACACCGTCACACTGGGCAGAAGAAAATAACATGATGTATGTTTAACAGTGATAATTTCCAATACTAAGGTGCAGTAAGAATAAAGACATCAAACCTTGTACAGGCAACCTAGTTTAGATCCAAACTAAACTCTTATCAAGTATCTATGACAATCTCGCTTTAATGATCAAATTGCAGATTTTATACTATAAACATCAGATGTCCAGAGTTGTTTCAACATCCTCCCAGCGAGTATAAGAAATATTGCCGGAACAACCATGGATATCTTCAAGAGAAACTAGATTGTTTTCTAAATGAAGTGCCAGACCAACTGGGCTCACGAACCAGCCAACCAAGCCTACTTAAATTTATCTGTTGATTAACCCTTGTGTTGCTCAGGGCTAATTAGCATTTGTCACCCACAGATGCATACCAAAAAAAAATTATAAATTATTTTTTCTTCTTAATCTGTTAATTTGTGTTCTCTGTTCATGGGAAAAATAATAAAAAAATCGTAAGTGGCATATATTGCCCACTATAGGGCGGGGAGGTCTGGCAAAAAAACAGGCGCTGACTCAGCATGCGTCCCAGATGGTCTGTTTCTCCCAGCTGTCAGGCAGGAGTGGCCCACAAAGAGATAATTACCTAATTATTTCAATGTCTCTGATTTTTTGTATTTTTTTTTTTTTGCTGTAATATTATTCAATTGTGTGTAGTGTGATATATTTATATAATAAAATGAGTGAATCATCGCTGTACTCAAAAACATGTTGAACATATTGTTGATTCAATTATTATGTTCATCAAACAGTGAGCAAATACTTTGTCGGTTATTACACTATATACACAGGTTATATATAAGTGTCTGCATGTTTTGTTCACCATAACGAACCACTAAGTTGGTATTATGAGTCAAAAAGCAACGAGGAATGACCGCCACACACCAGCCAGCCACTCACTCCCTCAACACTTCACTTGCCCACATTCTCCTCCCCCATACTGTTTTTGCTTTTATTCACTATATACAGATGTTATATATAAGTATCTATATTCGTGTTCACCATAACAAACCACTAAGTTGCATGCTGAGTGGCAGTGGCAGCCTGCCACTGGCTGCCATCCCTTCCACTCTCACCTCACCTGACTCGCCACCATTCTCCTCCCACCATACTCCTTTTTGTTTTTATATACAGACATTTATATAAGTATCTGCATGTTTTTGTTTACCATAGCGAACAACTAAGCTGGTATATGTGGTGTCTGTGTATAGCTGAGATAGTCTTGGTAGTAAGGTTGATGTAAAGTCATTCCTGGTTACTGACTTTAATAATAAAACGATTACATGATAGAGTAGCTCCCAAGCTTGGCAGGCGTCCTGTGCTTTGTTTACCTTCTCTAGTGGCGTCCAGCCGCCGCACATAGAAAACGGATGGTACCATTTTCTGTGAACATGACATCCCTCCTTTTCTTTAAAAAGAATGAATACAGGATGTCTACCATGCTTGTAGCACAAAGCAAAGTTATTGACACAAAGTAAGTTATCAAGAGATATTGCATACATTTAACATTAATTAAACACACAAAGAATTTAAACAATCTTTACCACAAAGGATTTCAATGTTAAAAATACATATGCAATGTTAAACAAACATGAAAGAAACTGTAATACAAAGTTACAAAATATTGAATGAGAGATCTGCATTATTCAAACAATATTAAATTTAGTTCAGCATAACAAGTAAATACTTTGCATTACATAGGAACACAATTAATCATCATATCGTGTAGGGCGTTTAACATGACGTTTTGGACGAGAGTCCTTAAGTACAAGAATATCCCTCGATGAATTGTTTATCGAGTTATAACTCATTTTTTCTTTTTCTTTTGCACGACTTTGCACTTCATCATTTTCTACACTATTTGGAATCACTTTGAAATAAGCCATATTACGTGTTATACTATGATCTCTATTACTCGCTGTTACCATAGTTCCTTTTACACTAATCACTTTATATGGTTTTGTATCATACGGCATATCTAGCTTTCCCTCTTTTTTCTTTTTAACGAGAACAGTATCTCCAACCTTTATGAATTGTTCCTTTGCACGTTGATCATGAGCAATTTTCATTTTGCCCTTGGCTAGTGCATCCTTCTGAGCGAGACGTTTATCCGTTACCTTGGCTGGCATGACAGGTAGTGCGATTCTCATAGGACGTCCAAATAAAAGTTCGCCAGGCGACTTGCCCAGTGTTCCATGCGGTGTTGCACGGTAGTTCCTGAGAAAAGCATACATAGCTTGTTTCCAGGATCGTCCTTCGGCATGAGCACAGCGTACAGCTTTCATGAGAGGTTGCATGAATCTCTCGACTTCTCCATTTGCTTGTGGATGTAGTGGCATCACACGGCGGTGTTTGAATCCAATATGCTCAGCAAAGTTGACAAAGTCTTGTCCATTAAATGGCGGTCCATTGTCCGTCTTGACAACTTCAGGAATGCCAAAGTTTGAAAAGATCTTGTCGAGTTTCGGGATGACAGCCTTTGCAGATGTGGAAGTGATGATTTCTACTTCTGGATAACGTGAGTGATCATCAATGACTACCATCAAGTACTCTCCAGTTGGTAGCGGTCCACAGAAGTCCATCGATACTTCCATCCATGGTGCAGCAGGTAGTGGTGAAGGTTGTAGAGGTGTTGGTCTTGAAGTATCCACTGCAGCTTGGCAAGGGACACAGGCATCATGCATGTCCTTAGCTTGACGATCAATGCCAGGAAACCACACCTTTTCTCGTAGCAGCTGTTTGGTCCTTACAAGACCTTGGTGTCCTTGATGTGCAAGCTTCAGAGCACGTTGCTGGAGAACAGCTGGAATGACGATACGAGTACCTCGCAGCACGGTGTCGCGTTGTTGCGTAACACTTAATTCTGTCTGGATGCGTTCAAGTGCTTTGAATGCATCTTGGTCAACTCCTGAGGGTGGGATGCGTGGAAACTTTTTCTTAGTCAATGCATCCACTGTTGCTTGCAGAGTTGGGTCCTCTAGGGTTGCAGTACGGATTTCATCAAGAGTGAGAGCCTTAGGGACTGCATCACAGGTTACAGAGTGTACATATTCCTCGGCAACTTGCTGATGCTTGGTGATGGTGAAACTGTTGGCAGGATGTCGACTGATGTAATCAGCGGGATTGCCTGCACCTGGCTTGTATTTCACCGTAAAGTTGTATGGTTGCAGACGAAGAGCCCATCTCTCAATGCGAGCTGGTGGTTTGGACTTTGGATTATTGAAGATGGTCTCCAACGGTTTGTGGTCAGTGACTATCGTGGTAAAGGGTGCACCAAGCAGATACACATTGAAGTGTTCACAGCCCCATACAAGAGCAAGAGCTTCCTTCTCTGTCTGACTGTATCGTTGCTCAACATCTGTGAGAGAACGGCTGGCGTAGGCAATTACTACTCTTGAATCTGGTTGACCAGGTTTGTGTTGGGCTAACACAGCACCTAAACCAACAGGACTAGCATCCACCGTTAACTCAGTGTCCATTGATGGATCAAAGTATGCAGCAGTCGCATTTTCTACTAGTGCATCTTTCACAGCATCAAATGCATTTTGCTCGACATCGCTCCAGTACCATGATGCATTTTTCTTCAGGAGCTCACGTAGAGGCTTCGTAATGGTAGCAAAATCTGGAATGAAGCGAGAACAGTAGTTTGCCATTCCCAGAAAACTATGTACTTCAGTGGATGTTGAAGGAGGTGCAGCATTCTTGATATCTGCAACTTTCTTAGGATCTGGAGACAGACCTTTGTCACTAAGTACATGTCCAAAGAATTCAATTTTATGTTGATTGAACTCACACTTTGCTCGGCTTAGCGTCAAATTCTTTTCTCGTAAGCGTTGCAATGTTGCACGAAGAGCTTTGTCGTGTTCAGCTTGGGTACGGCCATAAACAATGATGTCATCAGACATGTTGTCAGCATTAGGTATATCTTGCAATACCTGGCTGATGATGTGCTGGAATACTTCAGCAGCACTGTTAATACCAAAACTCAGGCGCTTGTACCTATACAGACCTCGATGTGTCGTAAACGTTGTGATGAATCGACTCTCATCATCAAGTTCAAGCTGATGATAGCCCTTGTTTAAATCTAACTTGCTGAATACAGTTGCACCATTCAAGCGGTAAATCATATCATCTACAGTGGGTGTAGGATGGCGTTCACGCATTATTGCCTTGTTGGGAACACGCATGTCTACACAAATGCGTATCTCATCTGGATTCTTCGGCTTTGGTGGAGTGACAATTGGGCTTACCCATGGTGTTGGGCCTGTTACCGGTTCAATGATATCTAGTTCTATCAGCCTATCCAGTTCGGCATCGACTTTCTTGCGAGTATGGAATGGTTGTCGGCGATGTGGTTGGGCAACTGGAATTACATCTGGGTTGATATGCAGATGTACCTTGCTATCAGTATAACAACCTATGGATTTAAACCGATCAGAAAATTCAGCAACAATAGCATCAACATTGTTTGCAGATTCCACTGCTACAGCATTAGAAAGCTGAAGTAGCCCCAATTTGGTTGAAGTCTTGTAACTGAGTAAAGACTCCTTTGCATTCCTAACAACATGGAATGTAGTAATGAGCATTGCATTCTTTGACTTAATCTCTGCAGTGAAAGTTCCAATCACTGGTAAGGCTACCTTTGAAGCATAGGCAGTGGCTTTGCCATTATAGTTTTCAAGCTTTGGTAACTGTTTTTTAAATTTTCATAGTGGCACTCAGCAATGGTGTCAATGTTTGATCCAGTGTCAATGAGAATTTGAGACAAATGCCAGCAATGTATACTATAGTCTCTGGGTTGTTTGGAAGATCATTCCATTCTGTGATTGCTTGTACTCCATAAATATAATCACATTCACTGTCATCTGAGACTGGTTGTAATGAAATGTTGTCTTGTATATTATTAACATTCTTGATTTGAGGTGCAATATTGTGTTTGCCACCTCGACTCCTATGACTTGATCCTCGTACATTGCTTTTATTTATTGATTGTGGTTTCTTTAGTGCGGAACGACACATAGCACCAAAATGATTTAGTTTTCTACACTCATAGCACTTCTTACCTTGTGCAGGACAAACATTATCTTGGTGTGGGTAGTCTCCTCCACAATTGTAACATTTATTATTGACAACCTCTGATGTGAGTCGTTGTGACTGCTTGAGTCTTGTTCCATGACTCCAGTTGTGATGTGGTTCTCGGCTCAATTTAATGTTAGGTTTGGCATGATATCTTCTATGATCATGGTGTACTCCCTGAACCTTACATACTTCATGACTGTTAGTAACAGTGGCAGAACCGTTGTTGGCACTGCACTCCATGAACGAGCATCACGTGCAGCATCTTCCATTCGACGAGCCATATCCAGTATCTTGGTAAGAGAACTTTCATCATCAACAAGTTCTAGAGCTCTTCGACGAAGACGTGTAGATGTGCATGTTTCAATTATTTGCTGTTTGATTTCTTTGTCAACATCAGCAAACTCACAGTGGGCTGCTAAACCCTGCAGACGTGTATGGTATTGATCAACAGTTTCATTAGAGAGTTGTTTTGCTCTCCTGAAATGCATAATTTCCATAGCAGTATTTTGCCTTGGTTTGAAATGCTCAGTTAATTTGGCCTTGGCAGTGTCATAATCTTTGGCACCACCAGTATCTTTCAGTGTATCAAAGATATCACAAACTCTATCACCTGCATAATGAAGCAGAAAGGCACGCTTTCTTTCAGCACTTTTGATGTCAGAAACTATCAACAAATTTTCAAACCTTTTAAGCCATTTGACCCACCTCTGTGACAGGTTTGTCTGGTCACAGTCAGGATCAAATGCAGGAAACTGAGGTATATTTGCCATTTTTACTGAATAAATTTAAACTTATCACTTAAAATGTTCCTCAGAATATATAACACTTACTGCACTGTATATGTTATTTAGAATTCACTGTAATTACTTTAATTTTGCAAAGCACACAAGCATTTTAATGCAAAAGTTCACAACAGTGCACAACACAGCAGCAACTGACTTCTTACCTAGCCCTTGTGTACATGTGTTGTTCCTACTCACAGCAACACAGCAGTTGTTAGCAGTTGGTACAGCAATTGGCAGCAGTTGGCAGCATTGGCAGCAGTTGGCAGCAGTAGGCAGCAGTAGCAGCAGG
>WNGS01142304.1:15883592-15900358 GCA_020271785.1 Procambarus virginalis | reverse complement strand
GTATTCCCTCTCTTTGTCCGTGGCAACGGTCCTACTCCGTCGACCAACAGACGTCGAATGCAATCCCAAACGCTGGAACAGGACTAACGGGGCCTTTAGTATCGCGGACTGGCTCTTCCCGCCCTCTGGCAGGTAAGCACGTCTTACAATAACGCCTCACGTCGGCGTCCATACCTGGCCAGTAGAAATGATCCCTGATCTTATGCAACATTTTGGTCACCCCCAGGTGACCCGCAGAGTCAACAGAGTGTGACAGATCCAACACTGCCGCTCTGCACTGGGCCGGCAACACTACCTGCTGTCTTGTACTTAGAGATGCCTCTCCGGCCTCTATCCTCACAGGTCTCCACTGACTCATTAGTATGCCTTTATGCCTGTAAAAGTGAGTGGCCTTCTCGGGACCAACACGTCCTTCCTTTGCCTCTCGAATCAATTTGGGGAATTCTGCCTGTTGCAGCTCCTCGAGCCTAGTGCGGTCCACCCCGAGAGAACTGGTGAGGGTCACCTGTACCTCACCTTCTGGGCTGCCTTCGCCCTCCACTTGCTCTCCGGGTTCCCTGAAGAGGTGGTCGTTTTCCAGGCCGTCGGACGTCTCCTCGTCAGCCTTATCAGATCCATGCCCTCCTTGTCCTTCGCACAGCCTCGGAACTATGGCACAGACAGGGAACGCCTCCATGGCGATTCCTTTCTCGTCCCTGCGGGCGTCGAACACTCCGCCTTTCTTCCTGTAGTGCTCCACGCACTCCTCGTCCTTCGCGAGGTTCGGGAGGACACGTCCTCCACATGCGACATTTCCCAAGATGACCTGTGCCTCCATCTTGGGCATCGATGCACAGACCCCCACTACTAGGTTTTGGCATCCATAATCCGAACTCAGGGTTACCCGGTGAAGGGGCATCTGCACTGGGCCTCCCACAGTGGTCACACTCGCCACTCCCACACTGGTATCCCGTAGTTCTCAGGGAACAGGGCTTCGCTCACTAGGGTAAAGTCTGCCCCAGTGTCTCTCAACAACTTCACTGGGATAGGGTCTGCGTCCCTCATCCTTACGGCTCCTTCACATACAAACGGGTGAATCCTTTTCTCCCCACTAAGTACGGGTCCATCCCACACCCAATCGGCCATCTGGTCCTCTGTCTTCACGAAGGCTACATTCCCCTGGTGTTTAGGACGTCTGCATTCGCGAGCGACGTGTCCGGGTAGTCCGCAATTGTAGCAGCGAATCTTCCCGGTTGGTGACCATCCACCGCCGCTCGCCCTTGCCACACTTCCAGAGGCCGACGTCCCGAGTGTCTTTCTCGCACTATCTGTCGACCCCTTCGTCACAGCCACAGCTCCCGAGCTCTCCGTCGGGGACTTCTTCGACGGTTGCACAGCACTCTTCTGTCCCCTATTGTCTCCACTTGAGGGGTAGGACTTGGGAGAACTCGGTCCTGTCCTCCAACCGTCCGACCTTCTATTATTTCTCCCATAACTGGAGAATGCAGGTGGTCGGTGCTGTCCCTCCCGACGTGGACGTAAGGCTTCTTCTAGCATGTCTGCTCGATCGGCCGCGGCTCTCAGGTCCTTGATGTCCGCCTCCTTTACTCTCACCCTAATCTCGGGAGAGAGCACGGACATGAACTTTTCCATGACCATCAGCCCCTTGATGTCTTCAGCCGACCTTGCTCCTTCCGACTCCAACCATTTTAAGAATTTCCTTTCCATGTCCCTCGCCGTCTCCGCATACGATTTTCCTGGCGAACGGGTACATTCTCTAAACCTCTTTCTATAGCACTCCGGCATCAGCTTGAACGAATGGAGCACGGCCCATTTTACTGCATCATAGTTGGTACATTCCTGGTGGTCGAGCATATTGTAAGCTTCACGAGCTTCACCAGTGAGCCTTCCCTGAACTAGCTCTGCCCACTCTGCCCTCGGCCACTTCTTCAACGTAGCGACCCTTTCTAAATGCTCGAAGAAGCCCTCAGCCTCATTAGGCTCGAAGACAGACAAATCCCTCTCTCTCACTCGGCGGTCTTCCTGCTGTTGTGGTGGAGCAGGTGGAACTAGTCCTAGTTCAGCTCGCTTCAGCTCAATCTCCTTGTTCGCTTCAACCTCCTGCAGCTTCGTCCTAGCATCTATCTCGCGTTCCTTCAGCTGTGCCTCTCGTTCTTCTCTACGCTGCTGTGCTTGTGCTTCTCTTTCTGCTTCCTCGCGCTTCAGCTGTGCTTCTCTTTCTGCTTCCTCGAGCTTCAGCTGTGCTTCTCTTTCTGCTTCCTCGCGCTTCAGCTGTGCTTCTCTTTCTTCTCTGCGCTGCTGTGCTTCTCGTTCTTCCCTGCGCAGCTGTGCTTCTTCGTGCTTCAGCTGAGCTTCTCTTTCTTCTCTTTGCAGCTGTGCTTCTCTTTCTTCTCTGTGCAGCTGTGCTTCTTGTTCTTCTCTGCGCAGCTGTGCTTCTTGCTCTGCTTCCTCGTGCCTCAGCTGCGCTTCTCTTTCTTCCCTGCGCTGCTGTGCTTCCAGCTGCAGCCTCATTATTTCCAGCTTGACACTGCGCCTGCTGCCACTGGATCCCCGGCTGCTGCCACCGATACTCAAGTTCTCTCCCACACTGGCAGGTGTCTGTGGCCGTTCCTCTCCGAAGGCTTCATCACGTGCCTTGAGCTGTGCCATGATCTCGAGTCTTCTTTCTCCCACTTTGGAAGCTCTCAACTTGATCCCAAAGTGGTCGGCGATCGTTTGCAGCTGTGCCCTGGTGCACTCTTCCAGTACTTGCTCGTCTCTCGTGTCGATAAAACTGGCTACTTTATCATCCTCCATCTTGTGACTGAGAGTGAAAACTTAGGCCTGATACCACAAAGTACCACAATTACAACCTTGATCTTGTTCGCTATCCTGGCGAGGTCGCCAATGTCCGGGTTCACGGTTCGAGTTAAAGCAACGGTAGACTTGATCTCCTCTCGAGGTGGTTGCTCTGACAATAACCCTTACTCACCGTCGTTCTACGGGTCTACCCTCGATCCTCTAGGCGCCACTGCATGCCCAGGAGAGTACCCTAGTCGATCTCACAACCGGCCTTAAGTTGTAAAATGAGTGGAGACACAGATTGTTTCCTCAATCTGTGTGCCCGCCCCGGCAAAGAACTATCACACAGCCTTTAAGGTCGCCAACTGGTGTTTTAGGTGTCCAGTAACACAACAGTGGTGTGGTGTAATTGTGGTAAAAGCATGCTCAAATAGTGTGGTATCAGACAAGTAATTAATTCTGTCACTCTATCTTACTTCCTTACACAGTCACAAGATCTATGGAGGGGATGATATCAAACACCAAAGAGTTTTGGTATTTTACTTAAAAACAGCGAGAAACATGTGCATCAATAAACATATCAGGATCAAGTACATAAACTGCTCCCTCCTCAGCAAATAATGTCAAATAATCCGGAACGCACCAAATGGTAACACACGGCAACCCCTCGCGTCACTTGTCAAAGTCAGCTGATCCCAGGCCCTAGCACCCGTGAGATAGAATAGTACTTGTTTCTCTCTGGCGCTCTCGTTTCTTTAACTCTTCGCGAATGGCTATATTTATCATTCATGTGACATATTTATGATTCTAATAGGACGCGACACACCACTTCACTGGTCTCACCATTAATATCTTATTCACACTGCACTCACAGAGATTATTCACCGTACCCCAAAGATACACTATTCTTAATAATATTTACTGTGAATGCACTCACTTGATCACTGTACTGTTCTTTAAATCTATACTTCCTCTTAAAGAGATATCACTGGCAATCACTTCACATATATGAGATTATTCAGTACACAGGCATGAACATAGATAAATCATTAATCAAATACATGCATATATATATATTAATCATGGAGATCAATACACAGGCATTTATATAAAGTCTGGGCTCATAGCCTAACACCAATACTGGTTTACTACTAATATATATATAATAATAATCAGGAAATGAATTATAGTCACAGTAAATTCCTTATTGAATCTTGGTGCTTGCACACACCCACATATAGATATATGCAAACGGATACTGTGAGTACTCTGGGTAGCCTCACCACACACTGTGCTCTCTGTGACTTAGATTCAGGTGAGACTTGCTCAAGACATATAAAATATTCTGACAAATATCTATAGCTAACTAAAGGGGAAATGGGAGGGTAACTGTAAACACCTACTTCACCTATCCTAGGATGACAGTTGGGTTGTAGCTCCTGGTCCAGGCTCTCACCTTGTACACCCTCCAGAAAAACAAGCCAACGTCCTAGGATGTTTGCGTCTCGCCGCTTTCTGTACACTGCAGGTCCGTCCTCCTCCTCTAGTACGTTGCAGGGTTGGAGTCGGTCTCCTGGCCGTCAACTTTCCTCCCAACTACGGCAGCCAGCCTACGTCTCGGCGGTCGTCGTTCATTTCCCAATTAGTTCCTTGTCACTGTACTCCCAGAGGAACTGCCTCTCACCACTACGATGTCACTGTGAAGTTATCAGACGTCCCAGACGATACTGCTTAAGCTCCACACGCACAGCACCCGACTTCAGAGCACTTGAAGCTCACTTCACTGTCAATTATCTCGTCGTCTAGGTATGTCACTAGGTATTTGGGAAGACTTCTCGACGTGTTTGCATCCAACTGGTAACTCGTAGGGTTCCACGTAGGTAGGGTTACTGTCAAACTTGACAGGATCGTCGATCACACGTTCAACCTAGTTGACAAGAGCGGTCAACTAGGTTCGCTCACGGTAGAATGGCCCAGCCACTAAACTGTCTCCTATTCTGGTGAACTGTCAAGGACGTCGCACACGTCAATGCCCGGCCCACTTCTTGCAACGCACCTGTCCCAGAGCACTTGCTACTCAATATTACGTCGATTCCTTATCTGATCCACACCTGGGTTGAAGGAAGACCTCACAGAGTGCGTGCTGACAACAGGAGATGCTTATATCCACCGGAGCTCGGTAAATCCGTCACTCTGACAGGATGACCGGTCGCATGTCCTACCTCTCGGACGCATCATGAAAGACTGATGGTGCGAAGGCGCCGCTACGGCTGGACTCCCCTGCCTATGTGACGTCACATTTTTCAAAGTAAGTTTTCATTGGCTCCCAGTGCCACGTCGCTGATGGTGACCAATCTGGCGACACTGACGTCACACAGTTTTGGCGGGAGACCAGAGCATCCAGCGCCATATTGGCTTCCTAAAGGGCCTATCCCACAGGCCAAAATACTATAGTTCCACGAATTTCTCGGCTCAGCGAGAATACTATTCTCTCCAACATACGTTCAACTGATGCCTGCAACGTAGAGAACGCTCGGGAATAGTGGACATGACTCTTACAGCAGGCGTGGGAAAATTAGAAGGGGGGAACACCGTCACAATATATATATATATATATATATATNTTAAAAGTTTTTTTGAGAATTGTAAAAACGGTTTTAAATGTTAGGCAAAAACGTGCTGATATAGTTCATAAAATGTTATGATATAACATTTGGAGGGAAACGTTTTCAAGATGTAATGCTTATTATTTAACTATTGGAGTTATTAGCAATAAGAATCTGTATTGAATTGAGATGAAATAGTGGGAAGAGGAAAGAGGGTGAGACAAAAAGTGAGAGAGATAGACGGAGATAGGAGAGAGAGAGAGAGAGAGAGAGAGAGAGAGAGAGAGAGAGAAGAGAGAGAGAGAGAGAGGAGAGAGAGAGAGAGAGGAGAGAGAGAGAGGAGAGAGAGAGAGAGAGAGAGAGAAAGAGAGGAGAGAGAGAGAGTGAGGGAGAGAGACAGAAGGAGAGGAGATTCACAGAGAAAGAAAGACAGTGTGACAAAGACAGAGAGACAGATATAGAATCAGGTAAACAAAAAGGGAAACAGAGAAAACTGGAGTGAGACAGAGAGAAACGAAGACATAGAAGAAAAGAGAGACATAGAGAGGAGACCACGAAAGAGAGAGAAGCAGGGAGACAGAGACAGAGAGAGAAGAAATGCAGAGAGAGAGAGAGAGGGCTCACCCTTTGCCAATTTGAGGGAACCCTAAGCATGTGGGTTCCAATTTTTAACAGAAATTCTCTCTTATAGTATAGATATGTCAGAAACTCACTAAGACCATAGGTATTGTAAGTAAAGCACGAATCAAGATACCATTCTTACCCTAGGCAGTGCAAGATTGGACAAGAGAGACCAGCAGGTGAGACTGGCATCTGAGAAGGTCATCCCAGTAGCAATGCGCTTATAGGCCTTGTTTCCTATACGAGTAAAGTCATTTGGGGTGTTCGTCACTGTGGAAACAATGATAACATTAATTACACTAGCTTAATGCGATATGTAGCCATGCTGTGCAGCTTGCCTGATGAAAACATTACAACTATGATTTTTTATCAATTCTAATGCATGGAAGAAAATCTAAAGATTTTGCATGCAAAGAAATAAATGCCTCTTAATACTGTTATCACTCAAAAAAGAGTGGAACTTTGGGCCTGGTTGCTCGAGGGGTAACGAGACCCTTGAGCTGGTTCGAGTTCGGAGATTGGATTTCCTTTCTTGCATTGTGGTCCTCCCTGGTGGCTCTGCAGCTCTTTCTGTGTTGGGCATGACCCTGGTCTGTTCTCGGCTTCTTTCGATTTTCTATTTTTCAGTGTTGTATCATTGGTAGTAATTTTGCTTACCTCACCTGAGATGATTGGTTCGTCGACCCATGCGACCCTTTAATCGTTAGGCACCATATTCACTCTCAGACAAACACTACTACAGGGGACCTCTTCATCATACTCACACTCTGTGTCACACAGTCCCTTCACGTTCCATTCTTTGACGATTTGTTTCGTTTACTTACAAAATGCTGCTGACTACCTAGCTACCCGTCTCATGCATTGCGAAGGTACTGTTTAGGATAACTAGTATGGTACATTTGAATGGTAGCACTGGCACTGCTATCCTCGTGTCCAATGTTGCAATAGGATCCAGGTACCTTCGTAAATTTAGGGGTGACATCAAGGCCATCTTTGGAGTTCCAAAGCCATTCTGTTTTCCAAGAGAATTTGTTCACACTTCACCCTTGCAGTCGAAGTTCATCACCCTTTGACAACGTTAAGATCACTTTCTATAGTCGTATCCTCCCCCTCTTAATAATTCTTGCTGTTCAAAGTATGATGTGAAGCAATACAGTCCCTCTTGGAGCCTCTGTAATAAGTGGTGGAAATATGAACATGGTGCTTTTACATGTCATAGTGAAGTGTTCTTTTGTACGTTGTGTGGCGAATCTGACCATAATAAGTCTGATTGTTTTTGCCCACTCACAACTTTAGCAAGGGTGATGAGCATCCTGTGTTCTCTTGGTTGTGTATGCATTTCAAGTTCAAACACGACATTTCCAACCTGAAACATAGAGACCATGTATCCTTCCCTGAGACAGGATGCCAGCTATGTCCACCGCAATATATTCTTTGTTATGACACATGATCGTGAGGCTCATTGGAGCCCACTGATTAGCTCTCCTTCTGGTCTCCAGTTCCAGAACTGTTTCCATGCTCTGAATCCTGCTTACTCTAGCAGCTAACCATCGTCAAATCGCATGTTCCGGTCTTTTCTTTCCAGCATCTGTCCAGGCATGGTTTCCCTAGTGTTTCCTGACCTCTTGCTTCTTCTGTGTACAATGGAGCCCCTAGGCTCCATTCTCTTCTCAGCCCTTTCTTCTGTTTTTTTTTTAATACTATGTTTTTCCAATAGTATATACTCTGTTATCATGTTTTATTTTAACTTTCTTTTTATTTTATTGTGTTGCACATTTATATCTTAAAATTTCCAAGATTTAACCACTTTTGAGTCATGTAAAAAGCACCCAGAATAGACTCTACAAGAGTCGATACCTGGTGCCTGTCTTAGTTATTCCTATGGTTTTGCCTTTTGTAATCGTCTACTCCTTTTCTGGCGCTAACAGCATTACTGTTCTCTTCAATCGAATTGATGTTACGTTTCTTCACTTTATATTTTAATCAACCAATGGTTCCAGTAATACACATATATTCATGAATAAGTGATATACTATTTGTTCCCTTTATCTTCCTCCTCTATTCCCATCTTTGTGGGTACTTAATCATAATCATCTTTTAGACTTTCTACTGGAGACTGCTCCTGTTAGGTGACTTACTGTGAACGTACTTCAACCTTGTCATTCTTGAATTTGTGAAGACCAACTTCTATCAACTCATGTCGATTCGTGCAATAACAGTCTTTCCTGTATAATTCTTATTCTTTGCTACTCTTTCACTAATATTGACAGGTCCTCTGCAACCTTTATAACTGTGACAATTTTCCCATCATTTAAACCCTCTTTTGTTTCAGCCCCCCCCCCCGGTCCCCCAAACTCCTTTTTGTCTTTGGCTCTGTATGATTTTTTTGACGCTTATACTGTTCCTCCGTGGCCGTCTGATCTTTCTTTCACACGTTCCCTCCTTTTTCAGTTCACTTACTAGATGCTGCCCTCTACTCTTTCACACTTAAGTCCACCTGCGGCGTGGGGCAGTGTTTTCCTGGGTGACGTTAGCATTGTGCTTGCGCTCTTTGCTGTAATCATGCAGCATGGAATAAAACACCTGTGCTGGCAAACATTGAAGTCTATTATGTAATTAATTTAATTTCAAATGTGGACAGTTTCAGGAGAAAACTAGATAGTTTTCTTCAATAAGTGCCGTACCAGCCGGGTTGTGGTGGATATGTGGTCTGCGGGCTGCTCCAAGCAACAGCCTGTTGGATCAAGTTCTCAATTCCAGCCTTACCCCAGGTCAGGCTTGGATGAAGATCTACCAGAACCCCATGTAGGTACAATCCAGGTAGGAAGGCCGGTACGGTGGCTCTTTAGACAATCCGTCAGGATAAATGTGAGAATCTGTTATCTTACATCTCCACTATTAATGTGAACATATTGGTGTTACCACTAATGAACTTGGAGATATCGCTTCTATGTAGGCTATTGCTTCCTCTTCCTCTTCCTACGGCTGGGATTCGTTTTCGATCGATTCTAATACTTTGTCGGATATTACATATAACAACCTCTGTACAATTAAATATGTCCTCTTCCTATAGTATTTTTCCTGCCAGTATAATAGTTACGGCTGTTCTGGCTAGGATGCATATCAGCACCATGCACCCGTCTCCTAGACACCTAAAGGCACAACGACCTGCTCCTTATTGTCTAACTGTATTGCCACACTTGCAGTTGTGCACCACCGTAGAGAAAATCTGATTTTAATTGTAAATCTTAATCTCACAAAGTCATTTGAGTCATTTGTTCCTTCGCAAGAACCTTGGTGAATCTGACACCCTGAATGCTGCTCGTCTTATATCTTTTTGGTTTAGTATTATTGGCATCCTGGGTGATATATGGATCTTTTATATGGCATATGATATTAAATGTGCTGGTCTAACTGATTTTGCACCTTTTTACATAATTATTTAATTTATTTGACACTACATGATATTTTTCTTGAAAACATTTTGCATTGATAGTCTAAAATTTGATTATTATATATATTAAATAAAATATACTTAATTTTCTTTGGAAATTTGAAATTATTAATTACAAAATACATTTTGAGTCACTGACCTCTCCAGAACATGTTGTATCCAAACATGGACACTGCCTGGAAGTTCATCAGGGAGCGGTGGATGATGCGACATTTGCCTTCCTGAGCGCTATGGGCGAACCCTTGACAGGCAGCGTCGGTGTCACAGGTGAGGCTGCAGGTGATCTGGATCAGGAAGATTAGTACACTTACTCTGGCATCTCAATTTCAAGACAATGACCAAAAATGCACTTATCCAGCAACTGTTCACCTGTTTTATGAATTATGTATACTTTGTACTTGACACGAACTGATTTATTATAAAGCTTTCCAAGAAATCTTTCAACCAACTTTATAGTATATATAAAAATGTTTGTCAATGCCTTACGAAGTGTAGGAATATGCTAAACGTTCTTATATGTATAACGTTATGTCATTTTCTCTTTCTGATATGTTTTCATTCAAATGAAAAATATTAGAAAATATTAGACCATGAGGAATGTTGTTTCATGATTGGTTTATGAGTGTGGCTTTACAGTAGAGGACATGTTTTTTTGTTCAATTTCAGTGAAACTTTCTTTTACAAAATTTAATTGATAATGACTCTTACTGGTAGAGGTTAAAATTTCCTATGATAAAGAGGAGAAAAGAAAAACGAAAAGGACCGTTTTTAAACAAAACGGCGACTTTTCAAAAAATCACTTTAATTAAATTTTTTAGCAGATTTCATATAAATCGCACTTTATATATATTAATTTTTATAAATTTAATAATTTTATGTGTTCGTTATCAAGATTAGATGCTATTGTGATTGCTTATTATGTCTACAGATATAGTACTGGATACACTAAGGTGCACGATGTCCTAGGTGTCTGGGTTCGAATCTAGCCTACAAGTGCCAGAAATATATCTTAACAATGAAAAAATTGAATTCATAAAAATTTGAAGTTTAGGAAAATAATTACATACTGTTAGCAGGTATAACCCGACCGCGTTTGTACTGTAAAAGGGTAAGGTTAATTACCCCCCAAAATGTTACTTAAATATTGCAATATATTTCATGTAATTGCATGAAATATTTCAACAATTTTCGAATTTTTATATATTTTAAATATTTACAACTTGGCTCCTTCATGATGGATTACAGTAGGATATAAACCATTATTGTTCACTTTCTCTCAAAGAATAATGAAGAAAAGTCTCCAAATTCCTATTATGCCTCATCCACCACACATTCGACGGATTTAACTTTGAACAATTACGACAATAGGGAAATCAACTTCGAAGCCCCAATTGGAATGAGCGATCAATGTGTACTGATATTTGACTATCTGGTTGAAGTAGGGTTAATGTACTCCAGGAAGGAACCAGTAAAGCAATGGCTGGCATTCGGAAAGGGAACTATAAGGAGTTCCTAACAGAACTAACAAAAAAGTAAATTCCAAACAGATATAACATTGGAAATATCTCAGAAGACAGTCGGCCCAAGACATGATGGACTATATCATGCTGAAGTGTAAGGAGGCAAGTTTTAAACAAATGCAAATCAAGAGCCCAATGGTTAATCTGTGATGTAAGCTGGCAAAGGAAGTACAAGAGCATGGAAAACTATAGAAATAATAGGATACTAAAGAGCAGATAAACATACCAGAGTGGCAGGAATGAGTACCTCAGGGTGAAAAGAAAGGCAGAAAGACAATACGAAAATGACATAGGAAGTAAGGCAAAGAATCAACCTATATTGCTGAAGAGCCACTTCAAAAAGAAAACAACAGTGATTAAACGGGTAGTTAAACTGAGGATAGGGGGAGGCATGTACAATACAATTGACAAAGAAATGTGGGAGGAAGTTAGTTAGAACGCCCAGGAGGTCTTCAAATTAGAGCAAAGAGAAGTTCTTGACATATAATTGGGAATATCTTAAAAGGCATAATTTGGGGAGTTTGGGATTATCAGTGGGGAGGTAAAGAAGCCTTTACTTGAGATGCATGTGACAAAGGCTATAGACAAATATGGAATCTCATCATGGATAAAGAAGGAGCAGAAGTACTGTGCCTACCACTCTCAATGGTGTATAACAAATCAATGGCAACAGGAAAACTGCCAACAATTTGGAGGATGGCTAATGTAGTCTAGTATACCAGAAAGGTGAGAGATAGGAGGCACTGAACTACAGGTGTCCCTAAGGGAGCATTTATATGGTCTTGGAAAAATTGTTAAATGTCAACCATATTTTTCGAGTAATTGTATATGAAAAGGGCTGCAATTGTTCCAAGTTTTAGTTCTTCAGCCTAAATGGAAAGGGAGGATTTTAATTTTTATATTTATTTTCAACGAATATTACACATTTTCAAGTGAGTTCAAACCTGTCACCTTTTCAGATATAATCATTCTATGACACTTTTCTGACTCATTAGCATACAATAAAGGATTTGAAGTGTGGGAGTTTCCAAAACATCTTTAGTTTTCCTAATACAAATAGTCAAAGTTCCCCCCCCCCAAAAAAAAAATTATGCAAATATGACATGTTTATTGCTATTTATAAAATCGATAAATAAAGTAAGGAAAAAACGCTTCCTACAGATTTTAAAGACACACACTCTACATATAAGTTGTAAGTTTCATGTAAATTGAATAAAAAATGAAAGAGTTATAAGAACTTTTATGTTACTTGAAAATAATAAGAAAATAATAAAGTCTAAGGTGCTGCCATCTGTGGCTGAGGTTGACATCAACGAATTTTCTCCAAAATTGGCACCCCTTACAAATAGGCTTACGAGCAGTCATATGTATAAAAAAATGGAAAAAAAATATCCATTTTTTTTAACTTAAAAGTAAAACTAATTATAATATTTTTTAAATTAATATATGCTATTGTGATAGCTGAGAGTCATAGACATGATTTCAGTTGACACTTGTGTTTGATAGTCTTTTTTGACCATTTTGGAATAATTTTGACATATACTTCAAATTTTTTTTCTCCCTTCCTATTTATGCTACGATGCTGCGACTTTAACCAGATGAAACTCTTTTCATATACAACTCGTCAAAAATGTTTTATTGAAATCGACCCAGTTTTCATTTATTGCGTTTTTGGATCCAAATGCCCCTTAGTTGCATATTATACAAAATGATGGATATGATTGTGCGTAAAAAAAACTAGTAGAACATCAGGAGCAAAAATACTTTTGCAATTCATCATCATCATGGGGTCAAGGACGGCAAAAACTTGCCTCGCAGGTTGAATTGAATTATATGGCCAGACGAAAAAAAATTGGCAAGACATAGGATAGGCAGAATGCATATCTTTGGATTGCCGGAAAGCCTTTCACACAGTATTAGTGGAAGATAGGAGACTATTATAGGAGACTAGAAAGGAGACTAGTGGAGGTGTAGGAAGGAGTAAAAAGGAGGGATACTCCAATGGATAAGGAAATTCCTAAGTAACTGAAGAAAGTAAGTCAATGTAAGGGGTTAGGTGTTAGAGAGGTGAGGCGTCACCAGTTGAGTCCAACAAAAGGTTCAGTTCAAGGACCTATCCTGTTTCTGATATATGTAAACGATCTCCCAAAGGGAATAGACTCGTTCGACTCAATGTTTGCTGATGATGGGAGAATTATGAGGAGGATTAGGACCGAGGAAGAGGGCAAGAGGCTGCAAGATGAACTAGACAAACTGAAGGTGTGATCCAACAAGTGGCTACTAAAGTTCAAACAAAATAAATGTAAGGAAATGAAAGTAGGTGGAGGAAATAGGATGCCAGACACAGGATACCGAATGGGAGACAATGTCTTCCAAAAGGGACAGAGATATAAATCTAGAAGTTGACATTACATCAAACCTGTCTCCTGAAGCCCACATAAAAAGAATGTCCTTGGCGGCATATGAGAGGCTGGCTAACAATAGAAGTGTCTTTAGAAACTTGTGTAAGGAAACAATTAGAACCTTGAATACCACACATGTAAGATAAATCCTGGTGTATGTGGCTCAGAAAGAAGTTCATGCCTTGTTAAACATAAAACAAAGCTGGTGAAAGTTTTAAAGTATGCCACTAGACTAGTCCCAGAAAAAGAGGCATGAGTAAAGAGGAATGACTGAGTAAATTGTTCCTAATGTCGCTGGAAGATAGAAGCGTTCTGGGAGAAATGATCATAACAAACAAACTTCACAGAGGAATTGACAGGGGTAGATAAGTACAGATTATTTATCATGGGAGGTATTCACCCATGGGGACACATGTGGAAATTGAATACCCAGATGAGCCACAGAGACATTACAAAGGATTTTTTAAAATAATTAAATAATTATATATTAATTTATTAATAATATTAATATATATTAATTAAATTATAATAATTAAATAATTATCATAATTAAAAAAATAAAAATTTTAAAATTATTAATTTTATATTAATAAAAAAAAATAATGTATTAGGAAGTGACGTGATGGAGTTTGACTCCAAACTCATTTTCAAATGAATATATGATAGAGCTCAATAAGCTCAGGAACTTATACACCAGTGGATTGACATTTGAGAGACGAGACCAAAGAGCCGAGGCTCAACCCTCGGTGCAGTTGGTATGGAACTACACGCGCGTATCAACCCTAGCTAACAACTACATTGACTTCAGTGTTGCACAACCAGGTGGCGCTTCCACCCTCAGGAATCAGCCAAATCTCGTAAGTACAGAGAATTGGATCACCACTACAATTTTGTCCCCATTGCTTCTGCGACTCTCGGAGCCTGGGGTAAAAATGCTACCAGTTTTTTTAAGGAACTGGGCTCCAGGTTAATTGAAACAACAAGGATGCTAGAGCTGCCAGCTTCCTTTTCCAGCACCCATTTGTAACAAAATTCAAATAAAATAAATATATATGTGTATATACAAAAGAATGGGGGTGGTAGGAAAAGAAAAATTAGTGTCCAGTGATAATCCACAAGATCTTCAAAGAATACTCCTTATTTTCTTCTTCGAGGCTAATGTCTAAAAACTTGTTTTTGGACATTATGATTCATAGTTATCAATAGAAAACTCAAATTTAATGTGTATAGGAAACCTACCAACCTCGGGTCGTACGTTCATTATTTTCGAATCATCATTGTAAAGTTAAACAGGCAGTATTTTCAGGAATGTTTCTTCGAGTCTGAGGGTATGCAGCCCAGAGTTTTTTGATGAGGGATGACAAAAATATATGAAACTAGCTGTACCCAGCCAGGCGTTGCTATGGCTAACAGCAAACTTTCCCTGTCTCCCAGTCCTCCCCACCAGTCCCCATTCCCCTTCCCCTCATCCTCCCAGCCATTCCTCCTCACCCGTCCCCTCTCCTCCCCAACAATTCCCCACTCCCCCGTTCCCTCGTCCTCCCCACTATTCTTCTCCTCCCCGTCCGTTTTTCCTCCCTAACATTCCCCACTCCAGCATCCGCTCGTCCTTCAAACCATTCCCCACTCCATTGTTACCTCCTCCTCCCCACCATCTCCCACTCCCCAATCCCCTCATCCTCGTTACCATTCCCCTCTCCCCCATCCCCTCATCCTTTCCACCAACCCCCACTCCTCTGTCACCTTGTCCTTCCCACCATTCTCCATTCCCCTCGTCCCCACTATCCCTAACTGCCCCGTCTCCTCGATCTCCCCTCTATTATCCCCTCCCCTGTCCCCTCGTCCCCTCCCAAAATCCCCACACCCGTCCCCTCCCCAACATTTCCCACTTCCCTCGTTCGATGCATTCCCCAACGATCTGATTATCCCATCAGAAAATTAAGAACATCAATGATCTGATGTTCCCATCACTGAAAGAATAAAAAAAAAAGATAAAAAAGATAAAAAATGGAATGAAAAACCAATGAAAAAATACAAAATAAACTATACTCAGAAATGAAAGCTATGGTAACAACACACCTCAATTTCAATGCAATGTCCACACAAAATAAATTAAATCAATTGAAATAAATCAACATTTTTGAAAATTTTATTATCATGCAATCAGAAACATTGAAATGGAATCGTAACATATTTAGTATAGAGTGAGTTGCTATTACTTGCAACAGATGGCGCTGTTTTTTCAAAAAGCATGTTTTACATGTCACAGGTGTGGGCATGTATATATCAGGTGTACAAAACACCGCCTATTCGAATGACACGTTGGTCAAATTTCAAAGCAATCGGTAAAGAGGTTTCAAAGATTTTCCTCCCATGAAACACAAAGAAAAAATACAGTTTTTCAAAAAAAGAGCATTTTTTTTCTCGTCACAGACGTGACATCTATATCATATGTATATGTAAAACACGCTCGGATGCGAATGGAACGTTGTGTGTAAATTTCAAAGCAATCGGTAAGACTTTCTGAGATTAGTAATTTTGAACAAACGAACATTTACATTTACATATATACTAGCTGTACCCGGCCACGTGTTTTCTGTGGCTCAGCTCAGCCTTGTCCTCCCCACCATTCGCCCTTTCCCCATCCACTAGTCCTCCCCCACCATTCCCCACTCCACGATCCCCTCATACTCCCCACCATCTCCCACTCCCCCATTCCCTCGTCCTCCCTTTCATTTCCCTATCCCTTGTCCCCTCTTTCTCCCCACCATCCCCAACTCCCCCATCTTCTTGTCCTCCCCCACCATTAATACCCCCCCCCCCCTTGTCCCCTGGCCTCCCAACCATATCCCACTCCATCGTCTGATGCATTCCCAAATAATCTGATGTCCCATCAGATAATTGGGAACATCAAATGATCTGATGTTTCATCACTGCACTGAATATAAAATAACAGTTAAGAATTTTAAATGAAAAACAATGAAAAAATATAAAATAGCAATACCCACGAAATGAACGGCATGGTAAACATCACAGCTCAATTCCAAGCCAATATCACACAAATAATTGAATAAAAATAAAATAATCGAAATCTATGAAATTCTATTTATCAGAGCAATCAGACATTGAAATTAAATCATAGCATATATAGTTATAATGTGTGTTGCTCTTACGTGAAACAGATGGTACTGTTTTTTTTTAAAGTATATTTTACCTGTCCAGGTGTGGCATCAATAATGATACTCACAAAAAAACGGCATGGTAAACAACACAGCTAAATTGCAACACAATGTCACACAAATATTAAATCAAAATGAAAATAAATCGAAATCTATGAAAATTCAATTTATCAATATAACTGGAAACATTGAATTGTAATCAT
>WNGS01142304.1:15867120-15880682 GCA_020271785.1 Procambarus virginalis | reverse complement strand
CAAAGATTAAGCAAGAAGAGAAGGATGGGCGGACTGCATTTTTTTGGACTGTCGGAAAGCCTTTGACACAGTACCCCCTTAAACGGTTGATGCATAAGCTGGAGAAACAGGCAGGAGTAACTGGTAGGGCGCTCCAGTGGATAAGGGAGTACCTAAGCAATAGGAGCAGATACTTAGAGTGAGGGGTGAGACCTCAGAATGGCGTGAAGTCATCAGTGGAGTCCCACAGGGCTCTGCACTCGGACCTATCCTGTTTCTGATATACGTAAAAAATCTCCCTGAGGGTTGATTCTGAGGACTCATTCCTCTCAATGTTTGCTGAAGACGCCAAATTATGAGAAGGGTTAAGACAAAGGAGGACAGCTTGAGGCTTCAAGAAGACCTGGACAAGCTGCAGGAATGGTCGAACAAATGGTTGTTAGGGTTTAACTCAAGCAAATGTAATGTAATGAAGATTGTGGTAGGAAGCAGGAGACCAGATACAAGGTATCATTTGGGAGATGAAATACTTCAAGAGTCAGAGAGAGAGAAAGACCTGGGGGTTGATATCACGCCAGACCTGTCCCCCTGAAGCTCATATCAAGTGGATAACGTCAGCAGCATATGCCAGGTTGGCTAACATACGAACGGCCTTTAGAATCTTGTGTAAGGAATCTTTCAGAACATTATATACCACATATGTCAGACCAAATCCTGGAGTATGCGGCTCCAGCATAGAGTCTATATCTAGTTCACTCACATAACCTCGCCTACATCATTCACATAACCTCACATCCACCACTCAAATAACCTCACCTCCACTTCTCACATAACCTTGCCTCCACCACTCATATAACTTCTCCTCCACCACTCACATATCGTCACCTCCACCACGCCCATGACCTCACCTCCACTACTCACATAACCTCACCTCCACCACTCACATAACCTCACCGCCATCACCCCCATAACCTTACCTCCACCACTCACATAATCTTGCCCAAACAACTTACATAATCTCAACTCCAACACTCACATAACCTCACCTCCACCACTCACATAACCTCGCCTCCACCACTCACATAACCTCACCTCCAACACTCACATAACTTCACCTCCATCACTCACATAACCTCACCTCCACCACTCACATAACCTCATCTCCAACACTCACATAACCTCACTTAGGAGGTAGGGATAAATTATCTAAGGATGGGATCGGAAGGGAAAAGACTAAATTACCGAAGAGGAAGATATGACGAGATGAGGCACATCCTAAGGGGAATACCATGGGAAACAGAAATTAGAGACAAGACTGTGCTGGACATGATGGATTTTGTCACCCAGAAATGCCAGGAAGCTGCAGACAGGTTTATCCTGGTCCAAATGGAGAGAAACGGAAAAAAAAACAGAAAAATCCATGGTTCTTCCAGGAATACAAGGTAGTGATTCCACTGAATAAAAGAACATGGAGAAACTACAGAAATAACAGAACACCGGAGAACAGGGGGCCGGAAATGAGTACCTCAGAGTGAGGAGGGAAGCAGAGAGACAGTTTGAAAATGACAGCGAGTAAAGCCAAGACCCAATCAAAGCTGATCCACAGCCACATCTGGAGGAAAACAGCAGTGGAAGAACAAGTGATGAAATTGAAAAAAGGGAAGAATAGATACACAGAGAATGACAAGGAGGTGTGTGAAGAACTCAACAAGAGATTCCAGGAGGTCTTCACAATAGAACAAGGAGAAGCCCCTTGTTATGATCCCAGGTAGCCAAAAAACGAGTCTCCCCTTTGAGAATTATTCAATCAAGCCTGACCTGACTAGGAGGTCAGAGGTATACAGACATGAAGATTCATATGTAAAAATAATTGGGTAAATTTTACAGAGACTTTAAGAATGTGGGCAGTAAATAAGAAAATAGATAAATGACTGGTTATGAGATGTGGATAATTTGCTGGAGGCGTGAGGCTCGCTTCGGGAGGGCTCTGACCCCACTTGAGTACCAGACATCGTGAGGGGAAGCTGCGCTCCATTTGAGCTCCCGTTGGAGAGGATCCTCTGTTGGATATACCTTCAGGGGGCGTTTCAATCCCGTTTGGCTCCAAAAATGCACAAATGAAAACTCGTTCGATTTCAATCAAACTTTTTTGACAAGTTCTATATGAAAAGTGTTTCATCTGGTCCAAGTTTCAGCATCGTAGCATAAATAGGAAGGGAGAAAAAAAATATTGAAGTAGTTGTGAAAATTATGCCAAAATGGTCAAAATCGATTATGAATCAAAAGTGTCAACTGAAATCATAGCTATGACTCTTTGCTATCGCAATAGCATATATTAAACAAATATTATAATTAGTTTAATTGGAAAAAAATTAAGAAAAAAAAAAGTTTTTTTTTCAATTTTTTTTTTCATTTTTTTTCGGGCGATTTGCATCAAACTTACACACCTTACTGTACGTAAGCCTATCTGTAAGGATGCCAATTTTGGAGAAAATTGGTTGATGTCAACCTCAGCCACAGATTTTAGAACCTTAGACTTTATTAATTTCTGTTTTTTTTTCAATTGACACAAATGTTTACAAAACTGATTGATTTTTTATTCAATTTACATGAAACTTACACAGTATATGTGGAGAGCATGTCTCTACATTTGCAGGATTTCATTTTTCTCTAAGTTCATTTTTTGATTTTATAATAGTAATAAACATGCCATATTTGCATCATTTTTGGGGGGAACTTTGAACATTTGTATTAGGAAAACTAAAGATGTTTTGGAAATTCTAAAACACACAATCCTTTATTATATGCTAATGTGTCAGAAAAGTGTCACAGAATAATTATATCTGAAACGTGTGTTCTGAAGTGTAGACTTGAAAATGTGTAAAAAACGTTGAAAAAAAAAATCTCTCTTTCTATTTACGCTGCAGTACTGAAACTTGGGACAATTTCAGCACTTTTCATATATAACTAGTTAAATAATATTGGTTGACATTGAACAACTTTTCCTACATACCTGAAACGGCCCCTTCAAGAGAAAGGAAGTGTGCAGACGTTCCAGCTGTGGAATCGAGCTGGGAACGTGAGGTCTCAAGTCCTGGACGGCGAGGAGAGTTTATTAAGCCGCCCAGAGACATTATCATGGGCCGTGGAAGCACCCTGATCGGGCTCTGTCAGAGGGGGAGCGCCCTCGACTAGACAATCTGTGGTAAGCATGATTTTAAGCCAGTTTATAGTGATTACTTGTAGTTTGTCGTGTGCCCAGCGACAGTAGCAAATGTTTATTGATAAGTTAGACATGTTTTGGTAAGGCAGAAGGCCTAAAATAAGAGAGTGGAGATGGAGGAACGTCCTGGAGGACGGAGCGACGTCCATCTCCTCTGAGCGCTGGCAGATGACTGAGGGAGCCCAGCTCCTGGCAGGGTAGCTGCCTAGAGGGCCGCCTGGCTGGGCGGAGCATGGACTAGCCCAAACAGGGGTGCCCACTCTCACAGTATGAAGAGATCAGAGATATTTAGATGCAAACATATTGTGTGCATTATTTCGTCTATGTGTTTATAAGGAAACGTTTTTATTGGCGTGTCAATGGGTTGCAGGTTTGTCTTTGGAAGAAGTTGCTGAGTGGACTTCGAGCCAGTAGAGTGAGTTAGTGGAAGAGACTCCAAGACTGTTGAAGGAGTAGTGTACTCTGAGGAAGAGTAGCCCCACAGTGAATAATAGAACCTCGAGCTGTGAGGAGAAGCAGTGAAGAGGAGTGTCACGTGCTTCTGTAATGTCAGTGGTGAAGCACCATTGTTGCTCAAGGAAAACTTCATGGTGTAGCAGCCAGGAGAGCTGTGGAGAACCCTAGTAGAAGTGCCATAGTTGCTCAAGGAAGACTTCATGGTGTAGCAGCCTGGAAGAGCTGCGGAGGATCCTGGTAGATAAACCCGGAAGAACCTGAAGGTGTCAGGGTAGTGAACTTCCAGATGTGGACGGGAAGTTCTAGTTGATTGCTTGTAGGGAGTTGGTAGAGTGTTTGGTTGCCATTAGCGTGCAAGACGCAGTGAAAGGTGAGTGATTGTTTGACATTTTTGTGCCAAGGAGAACGTATACTAAAGTATAGAGTTACAGTCGTAGGCTGGATTACCTGCAGACACATACATATGTGTTTTAGGATTGATAGGGTGAACGATTGATCATTGTTGTATATCAAAGAACATTTATACTAATATTTATGTTATTGCAGCTATACACTGGTTTTCCTTGTACATGTTAGATATGTATTCTCTTGCAGATAGTGCAACATTGTGTTATAAGACTTGACCTATTTGAGGAGGTTGGTAGTATTAGGTGGTGAATCAAGAGATAGGATACCACTTGATAAGCAGACGATAGAGTTCTGATGGTGTTGGAGTGCAACCTGACTGAAATAGTATAGAGTGTAGGATTCATTATTATTATTATATGTGTGTATGTATCGTGTATGTGCTTTGTCCAGTAAATGTATTCAAATTTGCTGGTGTTTGCCCTTGTCCTAGTAAGGCTTCCCAGAAAGTAGGAAAGAAGGAGAGAGAAAGAACCAAGAACCACACCTGTGTACAGGGTAGAACGGAAAACTAAAAAGTCAAAGGGGATTGAGGAGATCATATCACATAAGGAGGGAGTGGGGAGTCACAGCGGCTCGAGTGGGTGTGTGCACGTGACAACGAGGCTAAGTATTGGAGCCGCATCCCCTAAACGTGTGATGTTGAGCCCCTCTCCAAGAGCCAGAAGCGCCCAGGGTGATCTCCTGGTAAAGTATAAACACTCTACCGAGTTTTGGGGTTGGGTTGTCCATAAAGAAGGATCAACGACAACACCCAACACTAATAACCTGCACTAAATTAAGAGGAGGCAAACCAAGCAACCTTGGAGGAATTTGACCTCACCAGTGATGAGGTCAAAAGGAGTCTATTGGAGCTGGATGTGACAAAGGCTGTTGGGTCTGACAGAATCTCACCATGGATACTAAAGGAAGGTACAGAAGCACTAAGTGTGCCACTCTCTATGGTGTATAACAGGTCACTGAAAACAGGAGACCTACCAGAAAGATGGAAGACAACTAATGTAGTCCCAATATACAAGAAGGGTGACAGGCAAGAGGCACTGACCTACAGGCCAGTTTCCTTATCTAGTATACCATGCAAGGTGATGGAGAAGATTGTTAGGAAAGGCTCGTAGAGTATCTGGAGGGAAATAACTTTGTAACACACCACCAACATGAGTTCAGAGATGGTAAATCGTGCCTCACAGGTTTAATAGAATTCTATGACCAGGCAACAAAAATTAGGCAGGAAAGGGAGGGTGGGCCGACTGCATTTTCCTGAACTGCCAGAATGCCATTGACACAGTACTCCAAAAAAGACTGTTAAAAAAGTTGTAACAACAGGCAGGATGAAAAGGGATTGTGCAGCAGTGGATAAAGGAGAACTTAAACAACAGGAAACAGCGAGTAACAGTGAGGGGAGAGACATCAGAGTGGCAAGACGTCACCAGCGGAGTCCAACAGGGATCAGTACTTGGACTCATCCTGTTTCTAATATACGTAAATGATCTTCCAGAGGGTATAGACTCATTCCTCTCAATGTTTGCTGATGATGCAAAAATTATGAGAAGAATCATGACGGATGAAGATAGACAGACACTACAGGATGATTTGGACCAACTGGAGGAATGGTCTAGAAAATGGCTGCTAAAGTTTAAGTCAGGAAAGTGTAAAGTAATGAAATTAGGCGAAGGGAGCAGGAGGCTGAACCTGGGAGGTGAAATCCTGCAAGAGTCAAATAGAGAGAAACATCTGGTATCACATCGAACCTATCCCCAGAGGTCCACATCAAAAGGATATCATCAGCGGCATATGCTAGACTGGCCAACATAAGAACTGCCCTTAGAAACTTGTGTAAGGAATTGTTCAAGACCCTGTATACTGTATGTCAGATTATTCTTGGAATATGCAGCGCCAGCCTGGAGTCCAAACCTAGTTAAACACAAGACAAAGTTAAAGAAGATTCAGCGGTATGCCACCAGGCTCGTTCCGGAACTGAGAGGAATGAGCTACGAGGAAAGGCTAAAAGAGCTGAACCTCAAGTCCCTGGAAAACAGAAGTGTAAGGGGAGACATGGTAACCACCTACAAAATTCTCAGGGGAATTTACAGGATGGAAGAAAGACAAATTCATCAGCACGGGTGGGACACGAACAAGGGGACACAGGTGGAAACTTAGTACCCAGATGAGCCACAGAGACGTTAGAAAGAATTTTTTCAGTGTCAGGGTAGTTAACAAATGGAATGCACTAGGTAGTGATGTGGTGGAGGTTGACACCATATTCGGTTTCATATGTATATATGAAAGAGCCCAGTAGGTTCAGGAATCTGTGCACTAGTTGATTGACAGTTGAGAGGCGGGACCAAAGAGACAAAGCTCAACCCCCGCAACCACAATTAGGTGAGTACAATTTGGTGAGTACCTCCACCACTCACATAACCTCAACTCCACCACTCACATAACCTCACCTCCACCACTCACATAACCTCACCTCCACCACTCAAATAACATCACCTCCACCACTCACATAACCTCACCTCCACCACTCAAATAACATCACCTCCACCACTCCCATAACCTCACCTCCACCACTCACATAACCTCACCTCCAACACTCACCTATCCTTACCTCCAACACTCACATAACCTCAACTCCACCACTCACATAACCTCAACTCCACCACTCACATAACCTCACCTCCACCACTCAAATAACATCACCTCCACCACTCACATAACCTCAACTCCACAACTCACATAACCTCACCTCCACCACTCACATAATCTTACCTCCACCATTCACATAACCTCACCTCCACCACTCACATAACCTCACCTCCTCTACTCCCATAACCTCACCTCCACCACTCACATAACCTCACCTCCACCACTCACATAACCTCACCTCCACCACTCACATAACCTCACCTCCACCACTCACATAACCTCACCTCCACCACTCACATAACCTCACCTCCAACACTCACATAACCTCACCTCCATCACACACAATTCCTCGCTTCAAACCACTCCCATAACCTCACCTCCACCACTCCCATAACCTCACCTCCACCACTCCCATAACCTCACCTCCACCACTCAAATAACCTCACCTCCAACACTCTCTTAACATCACCTCCACCAATCACATAACCTCGCCACTAACACTAATAACCTCTCTTCCAACACTCACATAACCTCTCCTCCACCACTCACTTAACTTCGCCTCCACCACTCGCATAACTTCAACCCCACCACTCACATAACCTCACTTCCACCATTCACATAACCTCGCCTCCACCACTCACATAGCCTCGCTTCCACACTCACATAACCTCACTTCCACCAGTCACATAACCTCACTTCCACCACTCACATAACCTGAAGTCCACCACTCACATAACCTCACTTCCACCACTCACATAACCTGAAGTCCACCACTCACATAAACTCACCTCCACCTCTCATATAACTACAACTCCACCACTCACATAACCTCACCTCCACCACACACATAATCTCATCTCCAACACTCACATCACCTCGCCAGCACTACCGCCTGTGAGGAGGGACAATGAGAGACTGTATGAAAAGGACGTCGCGAGTAAAGCCAGGACCCAATCAATGCTGCTCCACAGCCTCATCAGGAGGAAAACAACAGTGAAGGAACAAGAGATGAAACAGAGAAAAGGGAAGAACTGATACACTGAGAATGACAAGGTGTGTGAAGAACTCAACAAGAGATTCCAGGAGGTCTTCACAATAGAACAAGGAGAAGCCCCTGCACTAAATGAGGAGGAGGGAACCAAGCAACCTTGGAGGAATTTGACTTCACCAGTGATGAGGTCAAAAGGTTTCTGTTGGACCTGAATATGACAAATGCTGTTGGGCCTGACAGAATCTCATTATGGATACTAAAGGAAGGTGCAGAAACTCTACGTGTGCCACTCTCTATGGTGTATAACAGGTCACAGGTCACTGGAAACAGGAGACCTACCAGAAAGTTGGAAGACAACTAACGTAGTCCCAATATACAAGAAGGGTGACAGGCAAGAGGCACTGAACTACAGGTCCGATCCGATCCGATAATACTGGAGAAGAATGCCCATTGGGGCGAGCCTTGAAGTGGGGACAGCTGAAGAGAAGTCGGTGAGAGGAAATGCTGAAGTTGAAGAGAAAAAGTGCCAGGGCTAGACCCAGCTGCTTGTCCGAGTGTCGATGCTGTATCAATCCCATATCTGGCTAGGCTGGGAGACGGGTCTGGAAGGCGGCAGTGGCAGGTTTTCTTTCATCTTGGTGTGTGGAGTGTGTCTTCCGTCAGGTACCACCATCTCAAAACAAGCAAAATTAGGTCCCCATCCCCCTAAAGAGGGGGAAGAGAGCGGCTGCCCTCAGTTGGTTGGTTTCTTTCTTAGCTATTTCTTCATGCTTCTTGTAATCATCTGATGTTTGTACTCGGAGTAGTCACTGTTGAAGAGGTCAGGTGACAGTGTAGACTCATCGCATTCCTCGAAGATTACGTTGTTATGTAAACTGTATGTGTTTTCTGGGTAGGCCTGCTTCATGATGTCTGCCGTCATGTTGTACATCTGGCTGGAGAACCGTCTGAACTCGGGCGATCCGACTGCATTCCTTTCACGCTGTTGACGCACTGCTGCTATTTCCGGACTTTCCATTTCTGGAGTTTCTACACAATCTGTCTCCTGGGCTGAGGGTGGTGAGTGTGCTGCAGTGGTCTCTGGTGCTGGGGGTGATGTTTGTGCTTCAATTTCAACATAGGCGTTCGAGTCGTCATCAGAAGACGTGGTGTAACTTGCAGGAGAAGTTGGCGGCAATGCCACGATATTCGATGTAGTCGCTGGTGTATCTGGAGTTGTAGGGTCCAGGTTGACAGGCGTCTCTGGAACGGGGTCGGGCTTTGGTGGAGAGGAGCCAGCAGTAAACATGGCCTCTGGAATCACGAACGTGGGAAGATTGTTTGCCTTGTATAGTTCATTTAGTATTCTGTACCGTTGTCGGAGATCTCCTCCTGAGAGTTCAGTAGCGAAGTGTATCAAAGCTGCTACAGTGCTGTCAGAGGTGGCTGTTGGCGGTGTGAGTGAGGATTGGTGCAGAGGCGTCGTTTGAGGCTGTGATTGGCTGGCGCGGGAGTTGCTGGTCCAGTAGTTGGGTTGCGCGCCGCTCGCGGCGCCACTTGTCGGGAGAGTTGGGAAGGCTTGTTCTTGAATGTTAAATTCCTTCGTTCTTGGAGTAGAGTTTCTTGGTCTGGCTTCTGTCATTTGCTTGATTTCCTCTTGTCGCTTGGGGCAGTCTTGAGAGACGGCTGTGTGGTCACCGTCGCAGAGCAGACAACGCTTGGTGGCAGCTGTGCAAGTCTTGTGATGATGTTCCCCAGCACAGATGCTGCATTTCTGCTTCGGATTTGGGCACTTTTGTGAATAGTGGGTGTATTGATAACACCGAAAGCACTGACGCAGGTGGAAATATCGCTGCCTGGAGATCTGGTGGGGTGTGCAGGCCACTCCACAGCATCTGAGGCCGTTGTCGGCCGCGAGAGTAGCCTCTGCCGGAGTCATGAGGGTGACCTTGAGGGTTGGCTTTCTGTTTACATCCTGCTGAATGAGGTGGGCCGATATGGCCGTGAGGGATCTGTTTTGGGTGTTTATGCTCTTCACAATCTCAGAAGCTGGTCGTTCAGCGATGATGTCACTCTGTGAATGAATATAGTCCTTACTGCCAGGAACTGGTAGGGAGGCAGGAGTATTAGGCCCTGTGCTTCGAGTGCAGTGGTCGTAGTCGTGGTGAATAGGCTTTCTAGTGCTGCTGCACTACTGAAAAGAATTTGGGGCCCATTCACGTCCATAACGACGTCGATGGGTACTACCCAGAGGTTGATGATAGTAGATTCATTATCTCGATCTTGCTGTATGTGGTGTCGGTTCCTCGGAACCGCACCTTCACTCTGAACAGCATGTTCAGGAGGCTCTAATCGTTGCTGCCCTATATTTATCCACCCGGCAGTGCTGGGTGCAGGAGAGCCTGAACTAGAGGGTTGCACTTTCTTTAAGAGGTCTCCCGTCTCTTACCGGTATAATGCACCGGATCAGGGTTGGGTCTGACCTCCTAAAGCAAAGTACTCTGCGAACTACAGGCCAGTTTCCCTAACTTATATACCATGCAAGGTGATGGAGAAGATCGTGAGGAAAAGGCTCATAGAGCATCTGGAGGAAAATAGCTTTGTAACACACCACCAACATGGGTTCAGAGATGGTAAATCGTGCCTTACAGGTTTAATTGAATGTTATGGCCAGGCAACAAAAATTAGGCTGGAAAGAGAATGGTGGGCAGACAGCATTTTCCTGGACTGACAGAAAACCTTTGACACAGTACCCCATCAAAGGCTGTTTAAAAGTTGGAGCAACAGGCAGGAGAAAGAGGGAGGGTGCTCCAGTGGATAAGGGAGTACTTTACCAACAGGAAACAGCAAATAACTGTGATGGGGGGGGGGTCGTAAGAGTGGCAAGATATCACCAGCGGAGTCCCACAGGGCTCAGTACTTAGACCCATCCTGTTTCTAACATACGTAAACGATCTTCCGGAGGGTGTAGACTCATTCCTCTCAAAGTTTGCTGATGATGCAAAGATTATGAGAAGAATCGAGACAGATGATGATAGACGGAGACATCCTGGAGGAATGGTCCAGAAAATGGGTGCTAAAGTTCAAGTCAGGAATATGTAAAGTAATGAAATTAGGCGAAGGGAGCTGGAGGCTGAACACAAGGTACCATCTGGGAGAAGAAATCCTACAAGTGTCAAATAGAGAGAAAGATCTGGGAGTTGATACCACACAGAACCTCTCCCCAGAGTCCCACATCAAAAGAATATCATCAGCGGCATATGATAGGTTAGTCAACATAAGAACTGCCTTTAGAAATTTGTGTAAGGAATCGATCAGGACCCTGTATACCACTTATGTCAAACCCATCCTGGAATAGGCAGCTTCAGCCTGGAGTCCATATCTAGTTAAACACAAGATAAAGTTAGAAAAGATTCAGCAATATGTCCCCAGGCTCGTCCCGGATCTGAGAGCATTGAGCTACGAGGAAAGGCGAAAGGAGTTGAACCTCACGTCCCTGGAAAACATAAGAGTAAGGGGAGACATGATAACCGCCTACAAAATTCTCAGGGGATTTGACAGGGTGGACAAAGACACACTCTTCAACACGGGTGGGACACGAATACGGTGTCACAGGTTGAAACGTAGAACCTAGAGGAGCCACAGAGACGGTAGAAAGATTTTTTTCAGTGTCAGAGCAGTTAATAAATGGAACGCACTAGGAAGTGATGTGGTGGAGGCTGACTCCATACACAGTTTCAAATATTGGGATGATGAAGCCCAGTTGGTTCGGGAGTCTGTACACCAGTTGATTGACGGTTGGGAGGAGGGACCAAAGAGACAAAACTAGACCCCCGCAAGCACATCTAAGTGAGTACAACTAGGTGAGTACCACTCTCATAACCTCACCTCCACCACTCAAATAACCTAACGTCTACACTCACATAACTTTACCTCCACCACTCACATAACCTCACCTCCAACACTCACATAACCTCACCTCCAGCACTCACTTAACCTCACCACCACCACTCTCATAACCTCACCTCCAACACTCACATAACCTCACCTCCACCACTCAAATAACCTCGACTCGACCACTCACAAAACCTCACCTCCAACACTCACATAACCTCACCTTTAACAATCACATAACCTCACCTCCATCACTAACATATCCTCGCATCCACCACTCACATAACCTCGCCTCCACCACAACTTAACCTCGCCTCCACCACTCACATAACATCACCTCCACCACTCACATAACCTAATCTCCATCACTCGAATAACTCACCTCCACCACTCTCTTAACATCACCTCCACCACTCACATAACCTCGCCTCCATCACCCACATAACCTCACCTCTCCCAATCACATAACCTCGCCACTAACACTAATAACCTCTCGTCGAAAACTCACATAACCTTATCTCCATCACTCACATAACCTCACCTCCACCACTCACTTAATCTCGTTTCCACCACTCACACAACCTCAAACCCACCACTCACATAACCTCACCTCTACCACTCAAATAACCTCACCCCCACCACTCACATAACCTCGCCTCCACCACTCACATAACCTCAACTCCAACACTCACATAACCTCGCCCCCACCACTCACATAACCTCATCTCCTCCACTTATGTTACCTCGCCTCCACCACTTATACAACCTCAATTCCACCACTCACATAACCTCACCTCCAACGCTCACATAACCTCGCCTCTATCACTCACATAACGTCATCTCCTCCACTCACTTAACCTAGCCTCCACCACAAACATAATCTCATCTCCAACACTCACATCACCTCGCCAGCACTACCGCCTGTGAGGAGGGACGAAGAGAGACTGTATGAAAAGGACGTCGCGAGTAAAGCCAGGACCCAATCAATGCTGCTCCACAGCCTCATCAGGAGGAAAACAACAGTGAAGGAACAAGAGATGAAACAGAGAAAACGGGAGAACAGATACACAGAGAATGACAAGGACGTGTGTGAAGAACTCAACAAAAGATTCCAGGAGGTCTTCACAATAGAAGATGGAGAAGCCCCTGCACTAAATGAGGAGGAGGGAACCAAGCAACCTTGGAGGAATTTGACCTCACCAGTGATGAGGTCAGAAGGTGTCTGTTGGACCTGAATGTGACAAAGGCTGTTGGGTCTGACAGAATCTCACCGTCGATACTAAAGGAAGGTGCAGAAACACTACGTGTGCCACTCTCTATGGTGTATAACAGGTCACTGGAAACAGGAGACCTACCGGAAAGTTGGACGACAGCTAATGTAGTCCCAATATACAAGAAGGGTGACAGGCAAAGGCACTGAACTACTGGCCAGTTTCCCTAACTTATATACCATGCAAGGTGATGGTGAAGATCGTGAGTAAAAGGCTCATAGAGCATCTGGAGGAAAATAGCTTTGTAACACATACCAACATGGGTTCAGAGATGGTAAATCGTGCCTCACAGGTTTAATAGAATGTTATGGCCAGGCAACAAAATTGGGCTGGAAAGAAAAGGGATGGCAAACAGCATTTCCTGGACAGCCAGAAGCCTTTGACCCAGTACCCCATCAAATGCTGTTAAAAAAGTTGGAGCAACAGGCAGGAGTAAGAGGGAAGGTGCTCCAGTGGATAAGGGAGTTCCTAAGCAACAGGAAACAGCAAATAACTGTAAGGGGTTGGGAGACATCAGAGTGGCATGATGTCACCAGCGGAGTCCCACAGGGCTCAGTATTTGGACCCATCCTGTTTCTAATATATGTAAACAATCATCCGGAGTGGTATAGACTCATTCCTCTCAATGTTTGCTGATGATGCAAAAATTATGCGAAGAATCGAGACAGATGAACATAGACAGAGAGTACAGAATGACATGGACATACTGGAGGAATGG
>WNGS01142304.1:15823953-15845652 GCA_020271785.1 Procambarus virginalis | reverse complement strand
TTGTTGCCTGGTCATAGAATTCTATTAAACCTGTGAGGCACGATTTACCATCCCTGAACCCATGTTGGTGGTGCGTTACAAAGTTATTTCCCTCCAGATGATCTATGAGCCTTTTCCTCACGATCTTCTTCATCACCTTGCATGGTATACAAGTTAGGGAAACAGGCCTGTAGTTCAGTGCCTCTTGCCTGTGAACCTTCTTGTATATTGGGACTATGGTAGCTGTCTTCCAATTTTTTGGTAAGTCTCCTGTTTCCAGTGACCTGTTATACACCGTGGAGAGTGCACACTTAGTGCTTCTGCACCTTCCTTTAGTATCCATGATGAGATTCTGAGAGTATCCAGGTAAGGATGTTAAATGTTGGAAGCAAACCCGCAGACAAGACAAACTAAAATTATAATCAAGAACTACAGTATTCATGTTGACGTGGAATTTTTCAAGGACTTTAAAGAGATTGTTTGGGTCGAGCACAACACTGGACCAGTGGGACTGCCCAGAAATCAAGCAATCTCTCTGTGGAAGGGAGACCTGCCCCCAGTCATTAAAGAACCAGGAATGAGGGCGTGTAAAATGGAGAGGTATATTGGCAGCCCGTCCTTATGTGGCAACTATCAATGGTGGGATCACAGAACGTGGCAATGTAATCGCCCAATTTGGTGTGGGTGTTACAGTGGCTCTCACGACATCAAGCAGTGTCTGGCTAAGCTTGCACCGGGTGGGGATGGCGGGGTAATACCTAAGTGTGTCAACTGCAAGCGGCTCCTCATGCTTGGAACAGGTATTGCAGCGTGAGGCCTAATTGGCGGGGCTCGAGAACACCGAATGAAACCGCAGGTGGAGCAGTGAACAGGTGCAGGAATAGCTCCGTGAACATTATCACAGCAAGCTAGGGTTAAGTTCAGGGATCAGACCAGGACCCAGCCCAGGGTCCTGTTTACAGTAGACCGACAACAGTCTGGGGCAGTGATCAATCAGTGAACTGGGGATTCCAGGGTGGGGAGGGCAATTAGGCATTGGCCATGGGCAGGAGCAGTGTATCCAGCCACCACCGCTCCCCCATCCCTGAGGCCATCCTACCTCTTCCCCCTCAAGGGAACACACCCACCCACATCTCAATCTCTTCCCACCGTGTCACACCACCACCCAACCCCAAAACCCTTACCAATGAACCAGATCCCTCCACTGTCTCCCATCTGCCTCCCCCTACCCCTCCAGGCACTCCCCTGACTCCCAGAACGTCGTTATCTTGAGGTTATCTTGAGTTGATTTCGGGGCTTTAGTGTCCCCGCGGCCCGGTCCTCGACCACGCCTCCACCCCCAGGAGGCGTGGTAGCCCGTGACAGCTAACTAACTCCCAGGTACCTATTTACTGCTAGGTAACAGGGGCATAGGGTGAAAGAAACTCAGCCCATCGTTTCTCGTCGGCGCCCGGAATCGAACCCGGGACCACAGGATCACGTGTCCAGCGTGCTGTCCGCTCAGCAGGCCAGCTCCCCTCGTCACTCAGGTTTGTGTCAAAGTAATATTAGACCATATGATACAAACTCTTCCAGTCGTCCACCAAATATTGCAAAAGCAAACGGAACTTGAGAAAGCCCTCTGCCAGATTAACACGACTCAGGAACAAATCCTCAACATCCTGCAACTGCAGAGTCCACCAAGTGGAGGTCCTGCAAGCCAGAGCCTGGTGCAAGATGATGCAAACATGCTGCCGAGGTACGTCAGCAGACACAACCAGAACACGAGCAAATCAGCACACGCAGTAACACCAGTGTACACAGTAACACCAGTGTACACAGTAACACCAGTGTACATAGTAACACCAGTGTACACAGTAACACCAGTGTACACAGTAACACCAGTACACACAGTACACCAGTGTACACAGTAACACCAGTACACACAGTAACACCCGTGTACACAGTAACACCAGTGTACACAGTAACACCAGTACACACAGTAATACCAGTGTACACAGTAACACCAGTGTACACAGTATCACCAGTAAACACAGTAATACCAGTGTACACAGTAATACCAGTGTACACAGTAACACCCGTGTACACAGTAACCCCAGTGTACACAGTAACACCAATACACGCAGTAACACCAGTGTACACAGTAACACCAGTGTACACAGTAACACCAGTGAACACAGTAACACCAGTGTACACAGTAATACCAGTGTACACAGTAACATCAGTGGACTCAGTAACACCAGTGTACACAGTAACCCCAGTGTACACAGTAACACCAGTGCAAACAGAAACACCAGTGTGCACAGTAACACCAGTACACACAGTAACACCAGTACACACAATAACGCCAGTGTACACAGTAACACCAGTGCAAACAGTAACACCAGTGTACACAGTAACACCAGTACACACAGTAACACCAGTACACACAGTAACACCAGTGTACACAGTAACACCAGTACACACAGTAACACCAGTGTACACAGTACACACAGTACAAACAGTAACACCAGTGTACACAATAACACAAGTACACACAGCAACACCAGTACGCACAATAACACCAGTACGCACAATAACGCCAGTGTACACAGTAACACCAGTACACACAGTAACACCAGTGCACACAGTTACACCAGTACACACAATAACACCAGTACATACAATAACGCCAGTGTACACAGTAACACCAGTGTACACAGTAACACCAGTGTACACAGTAACACCAGTGTACACAGTAACACCAGTGTACACAGTAACACCAGTGTACAGAGTAACACCAGCACACACAGTAACACCAGTTTTTTTATTATTATTTCTACCACAGACGTGGCCACACATTTACAATGCTAACCAACATATATACATTTTCTTCTGTCCTCCATGGACAGGGTTAGAGATGTGTTAAACATATATTTCAAGGGTTTATTGAACAATCAACCACTGAAGGTGAGTCGGTGCTTTTAATATGCTAAGCTAACCTACATACGTAAATACATAGATACACAGATTTATGTATGCCTTACATAAAGTGTTCGATGTGTCTTCTACACAGTGTCATTAATGTACATTTACAAAGGTGAAATGTAATTCTGATCAGCTTCCATATATACTTTATACCCATACATATACATACACACACATATACATATATACACACATGCATTCACAAACATTTGTCTCATCCACTCTGACAGGGTGAGATAGCTGATAAAGAAACTAGTGTGCAATTAAGCACTTAATCACTGAAGGTGATTAAGGTGCTTTTACAAGCTCAGGTTATATAGTTACATCATATACATTGTATAATTAATCTATTACAGTAACACCAGTGTACACAGTAACACCAGTACACACTGTAACACCAGAGTACACAGTAACACCAGTGTAACAGTAACACCAATGCACACAGTAACACCTATGCACACAGTAACACCAGTGTACACAGTAACACCAATACACACAGTAACACCAATACACACAGTAACACCAGTGTACACAGTAACACCAATACACGCAGTAACACCAGTGTACAGAGCAACACCAGTGTACACAGTAACACTAGTGTACACAGTAAGACCAGTCTTCACAGTAACACCAGTACACACAGTAACACCAGTGTACACAGTAACACCAGTGTACACAGTAACCCCAGTGTACACAGTAACACCAGTGCAAACAGTAACACCAGTGTACACAGTAACACCAGTACACACAGTAACACCAGTACACACAATAACGCCAGTGTACACAGTAACATCAGTGTACACAATAACACCAGTGTACACAGTAACACAGTGTACACAGTACGCACAGTAACACCAGAACACACAATAACGCCAGTGTACACAGTATCACCAGTGTACACAGTAACACCAGTGTACACAGTAACACCTGTACACACAATAACGCCAGTGTACACAGTAACACCAGTGTACACAGTAACACCAGTGTACACAGTAACACCAGTGTACACAGTAACACCAGTGTACACAGTAACACTAGTGTACACAGTAACACCACTACACACAGTAACACCAGTACACACAATAACGCCAGTGTACAAAGTAACACCAGTGTACACAGTAACACCAGTGTACACAGTAACACATGTACACACAATAACGCCAGTGTACACAGTAACACCAGTGTACACAGTAACACCAGTGTACACAGTAACACCAGTGTACACAGTAACACCAGTGTACACAGTAACACCAGTGTACACAGTAACACCAGTGTACACAGTAACACCAGCACACACAGTAACACCAGGTTTTTTTATTATTATTTTCTACCACAGACGTGGCCACACATTTACAATGCTAACCAACATATATACATTTTCTTCTGTCCTCCATGGACAGGGTTAGAGATGTGTTAAACATATATTTCAAGGGTTTATTGAAACAATCAACCACTGAAGGTGAGTCGGTGCTTTTAATATGCTAAGCTAACCTACATACGTAAATACATAGATACACAGATTTATGTATGCCTTACATAAAGTGTTCGATGTGTCTTCTACACAGTGTCATTAATGTACATTTACAAAGGTGAAATGTAATTCTGATCAGCTTCCATATATACTTTATACCCATACATATACATACACACCACATATACATATATACACACATGCATTCACAACATTTGTCTCATCCACTCTGACAGGGTGAGATAGCGATAAAGAAACTAGTGTGCAATTAAGCACTTAATCACTGAAGGTGATTAAGGTGCTTTTACAAGCTCAGGTTATATAGTTACATCATATACATTGTATAATTAATCTATTACAGTAACACCAGTGTACACAGTAACACCAGTACACACTGTAACACCAGAGTACACAGTAACACCAGTGTACACAGTAACACCAATGCACACAGTAACACCTATGCACACAGTAACACCAGTGTACACAGTAACACCAATACACACAGTAACACCAATACACCAGTAACACCAGTGTACACAGTAACACCAATACACGCAGTAACACCAGTGTACAGAGCAACACCAGTGTACACAGTAACACTAGTGTACACAGTAAGACCAGTCTTCACAGTAACACCAGTACACACAGTAACACCAGTGTACACAGTAACACCAGTGTACACAGTAACCCCAGTGTACACAGTAACACCAGTGCAAACAGTAACACCAGTGTACACAGTAACACCAGTACACACAGTAACACCAGTACACACATAACGCCAGTGTACACAGTAACATCAGTGTACACAATAACACCAGTGTACACAGTAACACAGTGTACACAGTACGCACAGTAACACCAGAACACACAATAACGCCAGTGTACACAGTAACACCAGTGTACACAGTACCACCAGTACACACAGTAACACCAGTGTACACAGTAACATAGTGTACACAGTAACACCACTACACACAGTAACACCAGTACACACAATAACGCCAGTGTACAAAGTAACACCAGTGTACACAGTAACACCAGTGTACACAGTAACACATGTACACACAATACGCCAGGTACACAGTAACACCAGTGTACACAGTAACACCAGTACACACAGTAACACCAGTACACACAGTAACACCAGTGTACTCAATAACACCAGTAAACACAGTAACACCAGTGTACACAGTAACACAAGTACACACAGCAACACCAGTACATACAATAACGCCAGAGTACACAGTAACACCAGTGTACACAGTAACACCAGTGTACACAGTAACACCAGCACACACAGTAACACCAGCACACACAGTAACACCAGTACACACAGTAACACCAGTACACACAATATCGCCAGTGTACACAGTAACACCAGTGTACACAGTAACATCAGTGTACACAATAACACCAGTACACACAATAACGCCAGTGTACACAGTAAAACTATTGCACACAGTAACACCAGTGTACACAGTAACACCAGTACACACAGTAACACCAGTACACACAATAACGCCAGTGTACACAGTAACACCAGTACACACAATAACGCCAGTGTACACAGTAAAACTATGCACACAGTAACACCAGTGTACACAGTAACACCAGTGTACACAGTAACACATGTACACACAATAATGCCAGTGTACACAGTAACACCAATGTACACAGTAACACCAGTACACACAGTAACACCATTGTACACAGTAACACCAGTTCACACACTAACACCAGTGTACACAATAACACCAGTACACACAGTAACACCAGTGTACACAGTAACCACCAGTACACACAGTAAAACCAGTAACAGCAGTGAACACAGTAACACCAGTACACACAGTAACACCAGTACACACACAATAACGCCACTGTACACAGTAACACCAGTACACACAGTAACACCATTGTACACAGTAACACCAGTACACACACTAACACCAGTACTCACAATAACGCCAGTGTACACAGTAACACCAGTGTACATAGTAACACCAGTACACGCAATAACGCTAGTGTACACAATAACGCCAGTGTACACAGTAACACCAGTGTACACAGTAAACCCAGTGTACACAGTAACACCAGTGTATACAGTAACACCAGTGTACACAGTAACACCAGTGTACACAGTAACACCAGTGTACACAGTAACACCAGTACACACAATAACGTCAGCGTACACAGTAACACCAGTGTACACAGTAACACCAGTGTACACAGTAACACCAGTGTACACAGTAACACCAGTTTACACAGTAACATCAGTGTACACAGTAACACCTATACAAACAGTAACACCTGAGTACACAGTAACACCAGTACACACAGTAACACAGTACACAAGTAAGTCCAGTACCACAGTAACACCAGTACACACAGTAACACCATTACACATAGTAACACCTATACACACAGTATCACCAGTGCTCACAGTAACACCTATACACACAGTAACACCAGTGTACACAGTAACACCAGTACACACAGTAACACCAGTACTCACAGTAACACCAATACATAAAATAACACCAGTGTACACAATAACACCAGTACACACAGTAACACCAGTGCTCACAGTAACACCAGTTCACAAGTAACACCAGTACACACAGTAACACCAGTACACACAGTAACCAGTACACACAACGAGGTGTGTGAAGAACTCAACAAGAGATTCCAGTAGGTCTTCACAATAGAACAAGGAGAAGCCCCTGCACTAAATGAGGAGGCGGCAAACCAAGCAACCTTGGAGGAATTTGACCTCACCAGTGATGAGGTCAAAAGGTGTCTGCTGGAGCTGGATGTGACAAAGGCTGTTGGGCCTGACAGAATCTCACCATGGATACTAAAGGAAGGTGCAGAAGCACTAAGTGTGCCACTCTCTATGGTGTATAACAGGTCACTGGAAACAGGAGACTTACCAGAAAGTTGGAAGACAGCTAACGTGGTCCCAATATACAAAAAGGGTGACAGGCAAGAGGCACTGAATTACAGGCCAGTTTCCTTAACTTGTATACCATGCAAGGTAATGGAGAAGATCGTGAGGAAAAGGCTCGTAGAGCATCTAGAGGGAAATAACTTTGTAACGCACCACCAACATGGGTTCAGGGATGGTAAATCGTGCCTCACAGGTTTAATAGAATTTTATGACCAAGCAACAAAATTAGGCAGGAAAGAGAAGGGTGGGCCGACTGCATTTTCCTGGATTGCCAAAAAGCCTTTGACACAGTACCGCACAAAAGGCTGTTAAAAAAGTTGGAGCAACAGGCAGGAGTAAAAGGGAAGGTGCTCCAGTGGATAAGGGAGTACTTAAGCAACAGGAAACAGCGAGTAACGGTGAGGGGGGAGACATCAGAGTGGCGAGATGTCACCAGCGGAGTCCCACAGGGCTCAGTACTTGGACCCATCCTGTTTCTAATATATGTGAACGATCTTCTGGAGGGTATAGACTCATTCCTCTCAATGTTTGCTGATGATGCAAAATTATGAGAAGAATCAAGACGGATGAAGATAGACAGAGACTACAGGATGACCTGGATAAACTGGAGGAATGGTCTAGAAAATGGCTGCTAAAGTTCAACTCGGGAAAGTGTAAGGTGATGAAATTAGGAGAAGGGAGCAGGAGGCTGAACACAAGGTATCATTGGGAGGGGAAATCCTGCAAGAGTCAAATAGAGAGAAAGATCTGGGGGTTGATATCACACCGAACCTGTCCCCAGAAGCCCACATCAAAAGAATATCATCAGCGGCATATGCTAGACTGGCCAACATAAGAACTGCCTTTAGAAATTTGTGTAAGGAATCTTTCAGAACCCTGTATACCACTTATGTAAGACCAATCCTGGAGTATGCAGCTCCAGCCTGGAGTCCATACCTAGTTAAACACAAGACAAAGTTAGAGAAGATTCAGCGGTATGCCACCAGGCTCGTCCCGGAACTGAGAGGATTGAGCTACGAGGAAAGGCTAAAGGAGCTGAACCTCACATCCCTGGAAAACAGAAGAGTAAGGGGAGACATGATAACCACCTACAAAATTCTCAGGGGAATTGACAGGGCGGACAAAGACAAACTCTTCACCACGGGTGGGACACGAACAAGGGGACACAGGTGGAAACTTAGTACCCAGATGAGCCACAGAGACGTTAGAAAGAATTTTTTCAGTGTCAGAGTAGTTAATAAATGGAATGCACTAGGAAGTGATGTGGTGGAGGCAGACTCCACACACAGTTTCAAATGTAGATATGATAGAGCCCAGTAGGCTCAGGAATCTGTACACCTGTTGATTGACAGTTGAGAGGCGGGACCAAAGAGCCAAAGCTCAACCCCCGCAAGCACAATTAGGTGAGTACAATTAGGTGAGTACAGTAACACCAATACACACAGTAACACCTATACACACAGTAACACCAATTTACACAGTAACACCTATACACACAGCAACACCAGTGTACATAGTAACAACAGTACACACAGTAACACCAGTGTACACAGTAACACCAGTACACACAGTAACACCAGTACACACAATAACGCCTGTGTACACAGTAACACCATTGCACACAATAACACCAGTGTACACAGTAACACCAGTGTACAAAGTAACACCAGTGCACACAGTCACACCAGTACACACAATAACACCAGTGTACACAGTAACACCATTGCACAAAGTAACACCAGTGCACACAGTAACACCAGTACACACAGTAACACCAGTACACGCAGCAACATCAAACACCATGGATTACACGATAACACCCGTGAATATAATAATTACACACACAGCGCAGCTGATGACGAAAACCTCAAAATGTATAATCACAACGAAGAACATCTCATTATACTACAGTGGAACTGCAATGGAGTTCCCAATAGAATTAATGACATCATACAGAACGTCTCTGAACACCAAACTGACGTCATGGTGCTGCAGGAGACGCTGGTAGGTGATGACCTCAACCCAAGATTCAGCGGATATCGCAAGTTATCCCTGCTCATTGGGAAAAGAAAAAGGGGTCTCATCACTTTGTAAATAACAACATTCCCGCACAGATTATTGATGACCTGCACATGGGGGATGAGTATGAATCTCTGGGAGTAACCCTTTACTTAAACAGTAATGCCCTACATATAATCAACCTATATGTGCCACATAGAAAACTTGACCTTGACACACTACCTGAATTTGTTAATGAGAACCTACCCTGCTGGTCTTTGATCTTAATGCCAGACACCCACACTTTGGTGCCAACTATCATCAGCCCAATGTCAATGGACGGAAACTGTCACTCTCTGTCAGGGGGAAGTGAAAACCTTAGATTCCTGGGTGATGAACAGCCAACTTACCTCAGAGGAGAAAGATTAGGCTATGCTCTCCTGATGAATGCACAGGACACGGATGCCAGTACACACATTGTGCACAGTTTATGTAGTGACCACTGGGCACTGATTATCATCGTCGACATGAGCAAGAGGAGGAAAGATACAAATAAAAGAAAAAGGTTATCACTTGGACCAGACATGAGGCCGCACTTCATAAACAGGATGAGTGACTGGTTCACGGAATACCAAATCCCAGAAGACATTGATACATTTATTGATGACCTTAATCACCAAATTGAGAACTGTCTTAGAGTTCCACGCTGTATGACTGTGCGAAGTAACCCTCAGAGGAAGAAAATAAAATGGTATGAGAACGATTACATAAAGATGCTTAACGCAAATATAAGAGGCATGAGTAGAGAATACCGGAGACATCCCTTTGAAAGTAACCAGAGTTGTTTAAAATTGTGTGTCAAGTAGCCAGGGAAGAGAAGATTAAAGAGTGGGAAAAACAATGACTTGAGTTAATTAGCTCTATTGAAAGAGAAACATCTGCAAGACAAGTGTGGGCAAAAATTCAGTTAGTTAAGGGGGGCAGAACCCGGCCTGCGGCTCACAAAGATCCTCAGGGTAAGGCTGAAGAACTAATTCACAAGGGGAGTGATGCAGCATCCTCCTCCTCCCTCCCAGCAGAAATCAGCAGGGAGCAGCTCCTTCGACATGATGACAGAAGAATTAGGTTAACAGGAGCACTGTCTAGTGATGACGAATATGGGGAACCAATCTCAGCCCAGGAAGTAAGGGGCGCTATGAAAAAGGGTAAAAGTACTGCACCTGGTGAAGATGGCGTCACCTACGACATACTTAATGCACTGTGTGAAGTGTCTGGGAATCCGCTACTCCACCTATTTAACTAGTCATTCCTAAGTGGAGTGTTGCCCACACAATGGAAACAAGCAATAATTGTTCCCATACCGAAGCCCAATGATCCTGGCAATTACAAACCTATCAGCCTCGTGTCATGCACTTGCAAGATGCTTGAAAGGATCATCCTAAAAAATAACGACTGCTGCACAAAATAGGGAGGTTAGAGGAGGGGGTCAATGCATTTGTTAAAGGACGGAGCACAGCAAACTGTATAGTAATTACTTGGCTAATGACACGGCTAGGTACCCTGTATTTGTTGACATCAAAGGAGCCTTCAACAAAGTGCAGGGGATTGCGATCCTGGACGAGCTTGCATGCATGGGTGTCAAGGGGAGTCTCATGAGATGGATTGAAGACTACCTCACAGGAAGGAAAGCCATGGTTTGCTTCAATGGAGCAGTCTCCAGAGCAATGAATATGGAACTCGGGACCCACCCCAAGGCGGAGTCTTAATAAGTCCCAACACTATTCAATGTACTTATGAACGCCATTGCAAATATTGATTTTCCGGAAGGAACACAACAATTGGGATATGCAGATGATGTCCTAATACAAGCTCCCACCTTGAGAAAAATTGTCTCGATGTAAGTAGATGTAAGTCTCGTCCTAACTACACTCAGACCTTGAAAAAGTCCCGTCATAACCAGACACTCAGACCGTGATAAAGTCTCGTCCTAACCACTCACTCAGATCTTGATTAAGTCTCATCCTAACCACACACTCAGACCTTGATAAAGTCTCGTCCAAACCATAAACTCAGACCTTGATAAGGCACTCAGGAGAGTGTGAAAGACTTGGTGTGAATTTTTTACATAAATTTCACAAATACACAAGTCTGGGTTTTTATCATTTAGTATTATGTTTATGAGAAGACATTGCCATTACTTAATAATAATTATAATAATAACCATTGTTATTTATGTCTTACAATATACATTACATGTTTCAGTGGTTAATCATTTGGTACATGAAAGCCATGAAGTAGCTGTAAAGCTTGTCTTATCCCATATTCATTCAATTTATAATATTATATTTGTAATTTAATTTTATGTCCTAAATCCATTAAAATATAAATGTTTTATGTCTCAAGAAAGGGAGATATACAAGTTAAATTTAAAACCTATATTAATAAGGAATCTCAAGTAGGAATGTAAACAGAAGAGGTTTTTTCTTCCAATGGGCTATAAACCCATGGAACTGACTACCCGCTGAAGCATTAAAAGGCAAAACTCTATTGAACTTCAAAATCTAACTAGAAAATATCATCAGGACAAGTGGCAGGATCTTTAACAAGCCGCCGGCTTCCTGTCCTCATCGAAGTCGCTAGTGTTAGAAGCCCTCAGGTAAATTCATGAAAATATATACAGTGTGAGCAGGAGCGTCTCTCCTCCCTCCGGGCGCAGAACCCTATACATACACCGATAAATTATATAATGAACATAATTTGAACCGATAAATTTAGCCGATAAATTTAGCAGATAATTTAGCACATAAATTATTATCTGCTAATAATTCTTAAAGTTTTATATTCCACCATGACGAGAGTTACAACAGTTATTATGAATCCATCATAGAGAATATAACATCAGTGAGCAAAACTGGACATGTTTTAATAAGGGTTTCTTGGCATCCATTCAATGACAATGCCAACAAGAGCCATGCAATATTTCTTAGAATTCAATAGATAAAGAAATAATGTAACATATTTGTTTACTACAATGTTGATGCTGACTGTTGAACTTGAAAAATCATAATTTAATTTAAAACTAAATTAATTTTATTAGAAAAAATATGTAAATAGGTGGCAGGTGACGGCTAATCGATGGGAGCAACGATGTAACAAATATGGATGTTGATTACATATTCGTTAATAATACTTAGCGTTTTATATACCGTCTGATTGGCATAAATGTAAATAATGTTATTGTGACCACCTTTCAAGGAATATATCTTATGTTTGAACAAAGATAGTTATATATCGCCTGTGTTCAGTCCCATTTATTGAGACTCCCATAATTCCCGGTCTCTGGACAAACATGTGTGATTGGTCACTTCTCCAGTTGAGCCAGTATCGTGATTGGCTAGACTAAAAGATGAACATGTTCCCTTCTCTCTGATTTTCCAAACAAAAAGCTCTAGTGACATTTATCGATTAAATTAACAACATCCAAATTGCTAACAACTGCCAACGAATATATTCCTGAAGCATGCATATGGATCTTCTTTCAGAGTACCTAAGAACCTTTGTAACTCAGTGTCATAGGAAGAAATACATCATGCTTTGGGAATCTATGTCCTAGACTCTATCATGAAAATATTTTCACTGATGGTGTTCATTTTTCACGAGAGTCAAACTAATCAACACTATTAAGTATTTTTAGAAAGTAATTAGAGGCTAAAAAATAATTTCATTTTTTTTTATTATATTCCTCCAGTGTTTGCCTTTCAATTATAAAAATCAATTAAAACAATTGCACCTCTCCTAATCTGCATAATTATCATAAGCATAGTAGTTAGTGCCAACCCGTAAAGGAAGAATTACATTAGACCTTAACAAGCAACTAGGCTTGTACTGAATACTTTTCAACCTAGCCAATTATTATTAATACTTTGTGCAGACATATAGAGGGTGGGACTATCGTCAACATGAGTTCTGTTGAATATTTTCAGTTTATTATCTGTACATATTACATTTACCTTTATCATTTTTTCACATACACATATGTTAAATGCATTTACGTGTGGTGAGAAGACAGCTGTTCTTACTGAAAGTGATTGTGAAGGACTAATCGGACGTGTTTCCAAACAGCTGTCCTGATTTATCACTAAAATTAGGACGCATCACTTTAATTATCCACGACTTTGATAAGTAATGTATATTGGTACGACAGACAAAATGTCTACAGCAATTATATTGTACAATAGGTCTCTTGCGTCACAAGGGTCAGTTGACCCGGCAATTGCACAAATGTGAACAGTTGACTTAGTCATCAACTGTGACTCCTAAACTGCTAGAGCGCTACATAAACGTGTCAAAACGAAAACTGGCAAAATAAGAGGAAGAGGTCCAAGGTCGACTGTAGAAAGTAATCCTGCTATTGGAAAAGCTGAGCAACAGATCTCTATCTCAACGTGATCTGACGACAAGCTGAACAATGTTATTACTGCTGAAGCTGCTGCAGCTTGGCTCAATTAACAGTGTGGAGTTTAGTATAGCTTACAATTAACAGTAATTCATCAAGAGTTTCGGAACAAGGACATTCATACTATAGAATTGATCCTGTGAAGTATGATCCTCTAAATGATCCAACATTCATGCGTTTATAAACAGAGATATGCCAATCTGACGACAAGCTGAGCTACTTCACCTGTTAACCAAATTTCAGAAACCTGTTTACTTGCCATTGATTTAACCAATTTTCTTGGCAAGAATGCTGAATTTGGACAGTTATTCAAACTCCTTTGATTCATTAGTGAACTCTAAGAGTTCTAGTTCTAAAACAACCAAGTTTCTTTATTTCTAAATATCCTGAAATGTGAAGTAAAGGCAGTAATCGAGTATCTGATTTCTAGTGATAATAATTATGATGCTGATATCCTGTTACTACAATTTAATTACTGTAATAAAAATATTGCAATAGCTAACCTCTATTAAAATTAAGAATCTTAGCTACTCCACGTAAATCTGCAGGATCTCAACAGAACTTCAAACTGTAAATATAGTCTTGAATTAAAACTCTGGCTGTTAAGGCTGATGTACCTAATGCAAAATGGGATTTAAAACTTGAGATGCAGAGTGAACTACCCAAGGAAACCTTGAAATCTCTGTGCTTTCATTGCATAACCGACATCTCCTCCTTAGACAAACTCTGAGGGTTTGAGAATGATAATCAACCGTGAGAGAACTCAAACCAAAACAAAAGTCTTGAGCTGACAAGTCGACATTTGTCGACATCGACAAATAAGGTATTAAAGCCTAAACTACCTAAACCACCTTATAAGTGGAACAATGACAGCGTGGAAAACTAAAGTTTGCCCAATAAAACCTGTTGTTATGGTAACTCTTCTAAAGGAAGAACCAATAACACCAACGACAAGTTATACAAAAAAATGTTCGGCGATCAAGAACACTCCATTTATCAATGACATAAATTCCCAAATCATGCTGCCAAGACTAGTCATTTGTAACAGAGGCAAAGGTGTACAAAGTGCCTTTGCAGCCAGTCCTCCTAAGGTTTCCCAACATCAAGAATACGGTCAATTTAAAATGTCTTCTCCTAACCTACCAGAGGACCCAAAACAGAAAACTGGACAGTACATCACTTTCATGAGCCACTTCCATTTTCTAGGACAAAATTTTTTTGCCTTATTTAACGCATACGAGCCAAAAGCGACGTTCTTTGTAGAATGATAGGTTAACTTGTGGGCTTACGATCCTAGCAGATATGAGACAAATGTGGATCGTGTCGCAAATCTGGTAAAGGCCGACATCACACAACTTTATATGGCGAGAGGAGAAATACTCCACCGTCACCTGAAGCTAAACCTAATGTGAGAGTTTGAGAGAAATGAAATATGGAATGGTAAGGAATTGAGCTCGGAAAATTTCTAAAAATTTTCTTTAATTTTTTTTTTTTACCTTTATTCCTGTCGTGATATTCAATTAGGTCGCCTGAGGAAGGACTTGCTTAGCTAACACACCAGTGTAGTAAGCAGCTTATTCCTCACTCTGGGACCATTTATGAACAATTGACTAGGCGCGAGCAAACGCCGAAACCCCAAAAAGTTTAAATCCCCTCCACTTGGGCCGTTGACCTTTGCCATTCGCCGAAGTGAATCTAGCGAGTAGGTCCAAGGCTCTCACAACAATAATTTATTGTTGTGTGGTGCCGTATATTTAGTCCAAAACCCATGAATCAGTCTCAATTTAATAGTCGAGTTTGACAGTACACTTGCAGAAGCATAATAATGTACGGGGTGTAACGAAAAGACAGTGTTCAACATAACAACTTAGTTTATTCAATAAAGTACTAACTACTACAACAAAACAAAAGAAATATCAATGACGTTACTCGAAATCTTTCCTGTGACACTATCAATGACAGCTAGACACCAGCCCCTCGAATTGCATAATGAACTAACTCGAACATAAGGCGTGAACACAGAGGAATCAATCAAGCAAGCAATAACAGATCTATAATCACACCTGCAACTATGACAGTAGGTTCTGAGACACGTCTCCAGTAACCTCCTAACTGTTCTACGCCTCTGTGCAGTCTACACCTGCAATAGCGGTTGCAATGCAATCAAATCAGTAGCCTGTCAATGACACATCAATGGGTTCACTAGCAACTCCAGCAACCCTTCCTCAAATTAATCTTTACGTTAACACTCCGCCCACAGACGATCAACAATCAATAACAATTGATTTACGTTACTAACAGAGTAACACCTACGTTAATAGCATGGTAACATTTACGTTAATTAATAACTCTTACAACTGTCACTAGTAACGCGGAAATTACACAGACACTTTACCAGTCGAGCATTCAGTGAGTAAACCCCATTAATCCCTGTACTTCCAGACAGCTGATTAATCTTTTTACTAGTTACATTAATTTAAGTTAATTTACGTTATCGGTTACTATAACTGAACGATGGTAACTCTGATTTTACAATGTCCAAAGTGCTAAGAGAATGGTAATCACTCGTGATTACCTTTAGAGTAATTAATTACTATCCTCAAGATCAATAATTAGTCAATTAAATAGGCAACCTTTCACACTGGCTCAGCAATTTTCATTAAATTATGAATTCCGTCTGAGCCTTCCATACTCAGACCAATTCAGGTGATTTAAGACATTAATCACCACGTTTACGTTATTCTAAAATGAAGTTACTCTTCCCACGAGTCAATCAAGTGCCGGTACTTCCGACAGATAAATAACGACGTTACGTTAAAGGAAGAATGGAGCCTTAGTTAATTTTATTTTTTAAATTTGCCCCGAGGGGCGAGTTTATTGGGCAGCGCCACTCATCTTGTGAGTGGACACACCACCATAGCAGCACGTACATCACTCCCCAATAGGAAGAAAACCAGCTGGGTTGTTCATCCTGTCACTTGTACCCAGACACAGCTGGGACTTGCTTAATTGTCTCAAGTGAACAGCTCCTCAAACAAGAAGATTAACGTCTATCAACCCTTAAAAGCTTACTTTATCTTGCGGGTGCAAAATGGGGAAATCTTTTAAGAACAGTATCATTATTTGACAAATAGTGTTTTCCTAACTCAAACAATGTGGGGTTTATTAATCTACACATACTTCTGATTTCTCTCAGGTGTTCACATTCACGTAGATAGTGGTCAAGGCGGTGTCCATCACTCTCACCACAGATTCTGCAACTTCGCTGATCAACTGTTGTTTCCATTCCACATCTCCATGGATATTTGTATCCAAGACGGATTCTCGCTATTACTGATTCTCTCCCTCGTCCTCCTCCTCTTCGGCCATAATGATTGGGATTGCCAGCTGCAACCATGTTGTACTATCGTACAGATTCACTGGTTTGTGCTTCTATCCTTCTTTCCTTAGTTACCTTGCCACGGTGATGTTGCCTGACAATACCTCTAATTTGTAGTAGAGTCTTGGGTATGAAGTATTCAATATGGTCTCCTCCAGCGCCTTCAGCAGCCAGCACATCTGCTCGTTCATTCCCACATATCCCAACATGGGAGGGGATCCACAGAAACTTGATGACTCTTCCCTGATTGGTAAGTACTCTCACGGCTCTCTTAATTTCAGCGACTATTGCAAGATTTCCTGCCCGATTTTTAATTAGGTTTTGCAGTGCTGCTTTTGAATCGGTGCAAATCGCTGCACCATTAATGTTCCGTTCAAGAAACTTTAGCGCCATAACAATGGCAGTTAGCTCTGCTTGCGTTGAAGAGGTATAGTTCTCAATATGTGCTTTTTCTTCATTTCTGCGTTGGAAAGTATTATCCTTGATTACCGTGTATGGTGCACCAGCCCTGCCATTGACAGGATTAGATGACCCGTCAGTGTAGATTTGATCTAGTTAATCTTCGGCTTCTTTATAAATTTCCTCGAGATACTTGTGCCTCATTTCTTGTGGTAACATGTTGGATTTTTTCATAGCCATTTCATTGATGACGATCTTGCAAGAGTCATCCTCCCAGGGAGGTAACCTCTCTACAGGCAGGAGCTCACAGGCTTGCTCAAGCAGGTGAAGCTCTTCGAGGTAGCAGACTGATCTGTGATGCCATTTTTTGCTTCTCCTGTTTCCCCCTGAAAGTAGCACAGAGCTCAGTTTTTTCTTAGCAATATCATTGTAATGGGGATCTCTGGCTATCCTAATTGCAAGCTTAGCATTCAGCTCCTGAATTCTGCTTTTAACACTGGGAAGGGACAACTCCTCTCGTAGATTAGACGTTTTGGCAGTTCTTGGAACTCCAAGAATGATTGTCATGGCTTCATTTTGAATGCTTTCAAGCTTTTTCATATCGCTTTGGGAGTAGGTGCACAGAACTGGTGCGGCATAGTCTATGACGGAGCGCACATAGGCTGTGTACATCATTTTTAGCACGGCAATAGAGGCTCCATGTCCATTCCAGGTCATAGCTTTCAGTGCCCTGAGTCGACTTTTGCATGTTCCTATGAGTTGATTGAGCTCCTCTTTCTTTCCCTTGTTAGAGCCGACAGTGACGCCAAGGTATCGATAGTGGTCAACCCATTCAAGTGTTACACCATTAATTTGCAGTTCTTCATTTGCTCTCCGCTTGTGATGGGAGTATGCCTTCGTCTTGTTTGTGGAGAGAGTGAAACAGAGCTCAATACATTTCCTTCCAAGGAGTTCAATGGACTGTTCAATTTTTCTCAAGGTGGGAGCTTGTATTAGGACATCATCTGCATATCACACTTGTTGTGTTCTTTCCGGAAAACCAATATTTGCAATGGCGTTCAAAGTACATTGAATAGTGTAGGGCTTAAGACTCCGCCTTGGGGTGGGTCCCGAGTTCCATATTCATTGTTTTGGAAACTGCTCCATTGAAGCAAACCTTGGCTTTCCTTCTTGTGAGGTAGTCTTCAACCCATTTCATGAGTCTCCCCTTGACACCCATGCATGCAAGCTCGTCTAGGATCGCAATCCCCTGTGCTTTGTCGAAGGCTCCTTTGATGTCAACAAATACAGAGTACCTAGCCATGTCATTAGCCAAGTAATTAACTATACAATTTGAGCCTTAGTGTAAGTCGATCAAACACGGATCGAAGTTAATTACTTTGACTTCTGAAAAACGTCAAGTACCCAGCCCACTGACCGTTAATTATGACAGACAATACTCTAATTTTTATCTGGCTGATGGCTTGGCTCCCTGAGACTACCGTAGCTGCTTGCAGGAAAGTAATAAACCCAAACGTATTCTACGTTACTCAATTGTCAAAAATCAAATTATCTTAAAGAAATAGGCATTTCATTGGTTACGTTATATCCATTGCTTCGCAATCACCTCACTGAATACTGGACATCGATGTCCTAACAGCTAAACAGGAGAATAAAAAACCCAAGTACTCGTAATCAGCCGAGTTCACCCACGGCAATGATAAATCATACAAATAGATCACAGTGATTTACGTAAAAATCCGGTTGCAATGACAATACTGCAGAATACTAGTAAATAACCCTCAGAGCATGAACCCTCTAGAACACGACTCCACAATGATGTTACTGAACTCAATCACAAACGGTGATTGATCAACACTAGCAACAATCACCAACAATTACAACCTTTTTGCAATAACACACACGGCAAGTACTCTAATTTCCAAGTATTAGAACACTGCACAACACTTACTTACTGTTGCATATGACCCAACCGTGCTCTGAATACCCCCTTAGAACACAGGTCCACACAATGCAATTAGCACAGTGAATAACGTACACAAGGTATGCTATATCCGTCGCGGGACGGTAATGTGCGCAATCATTACCACAACGGAGGCAGGTGTTTGGGTTCTGGACGCCCCCAGGGAGAACACCAATCAAAAGCCCTATTAAATATGACCGAAAAAGTAAGATTATTAATTCTAACACACATTTTCTCAATTTTCTTATGTTTCTTTTCACTGTTGATGGTAATTAAAAATCAATTCTCCAAAATTCATTTTTATTTCTAGTTTGACGCGACACTTGAACGCTTTTCGTAATAACTTATTACAGTTTCCAAGACTTTTAGTTTACACACGCACAACTATAACCTGCAAACACTAAACAGAGTTCTTACTTATGCTATGATTTAAACAGCTTTCATTTTATTTTATACCCGCATTTTGGGTGAGGTGATATGTTACAACAGTTTTGGATGAGGTGAACAAAACTTTCAAGACAAGATAGAACACGAAACAGTGGGTATTGAAGGTATTAATGGAAGTAACTACAGATGGCCTATTGGCCCATATTTCTTGATGCATCTATATTGGAGCGGAGTCTTCAAGTGGGTAGAATATAGTTGTGCATTAATTGGCTGTTGATTGCTGGTGTTGACTTCTTGATGTGTAGTGCCTCGCAGATGTCAAGCCGCCTGCTATTGCTGTATCTATTGATGATTTCAGTGTTGTTCGCTAAGATTTCTCTGATGATGGTCTGGTTGTGGGAAGAGATTATATGTTCCTTAATGGAGCCCTGTTGCTTATGCATCGTTAATCGCCTGGAAAGAGATGTTGTTGTCTTGCCTATATACTGAGTTCTTTGAGGCTTACAGTCCCCAAGTGGGCATTTGAAGGGATAGACGACGTTGGTCTCTTTTAAAGCGTTCTGTTTTGTGTCTGGAGAGTTTCTCATGAGTAGGTTGGCAGTTTTTTTGGTTTTATAGTAAATCTTCAGTTGTATCTTCTGATTTTTGTCTGTAGGGATAACGTTTCTATTAACAATATTTTTCAGGACCCTTTCCTCCGTTTTATGGCTGTGGAAAAGAAGTTCCTGTAAAATAGTTTAATAGGGGGTATAGGTGTTGTGTTAGTTGTCTCTTCAGAGGTTGCATGGCATTTCACCTTCCTTCTTATGATGTCTTCAACGAAACCATTGGAGAAGCCGTTGTTGACTAGGACCTGCCTTACCCTATAGAGTTCTTCATCGACTTGCTTCCATCCTGAGTTGTGGCTGAGAGCACGGTCGACATAAGCGTTAACAACACTCCTCTTGTACCGGTCTGGGCAGTCACTGTTGGCATTTAGGCACATTCCTATGTTTGTTTCCTTAGTGTAGACTGCAGTGTGGAAACCTCCACTCCTTTCCATGACTGTTACATTTAAAAAGGGCAGCTTCCCATCCTTCTCCATCTCATAAGTGAAACGCAACACAGAATTCTGCTCAAATGCCTCCTTCAGCTCCTGCAAATGTCTGGCATCAGGTACCTGTGTAAAAATGTCGTCAACATACCTGCAGTATTTGGCCGGTTTCAAGTTCATGTCGACTAAGACCTTTTGCTCGATGGTACCCATGTAGAAGTTCGCAAACAGGACACCTAGGGGAGAACCCATGGCGACCCCATCTACTTGCTTATACATGTGTCCATCCGGCCTCAAGAAGGGTGCCTCTTTAGTACAAGCCTGGAGTAGTTTCCTTAGGATGTTTTCTGCTATGTCAAGAGGAGTACAGGCCGATCACGATACACTCTGTCCGCTAGCATCCAGATTGTTTCATCCACAGGTACGTTGGTAAACAGTGATTCTACGTCCAACGAGGCTCTTATCCCTGTGGCCCAGTGTTCCCCGCAGTAAGTCAACAAATTCTTTTGGAGACTTCAGCCTGAAGGCACAAGGGACATAAGTGTCAGCAAGCCGTTGAGTCGCTTCGCCAGTCTGTACGTGGGTGTGGGTATCTGGCTGATGATTGGCCGAAGTGGGTTTCCAGGCTTATGTGTCTTGACATTTCCATACGCGTATCCAGGTTTAATCCCCAATATCTTTGGCAGGTGGAGTCCGGATTTCTTGCGTTCACAGTTTTCG
>WNGS01142304.1:15812433-15823601 GCA_020271785.1 Procambarus virginalis | reverse complement strand
TTCCATAATTTTATTACTAATGTTAACATTCTATCTGAAGCTGAATTGCATTTGTTGATATGCTTCCAAATAAGATGTAGTAGGTCTTTTCTATGTTAAGTGTTAGTTGTTGGTTGACATCCATATGTGAACTTTTTTTAGTTCATTATTCACAACATTATTTAGTGTATGTGGGTTGGGGTTAGAGTAAGTGAGGGTAGTATCATCAGCAAACAATATAGGTTTCAGAATGTTAGAGACCTTAGGCAGATCATTGATGTATATAAGAAATAGGAGAGGTCCCAAGATGCTGCCCTGTGGCACTCCAACGGTTATTGATAGAGGGGAGAGGTTATATCATTGATGGCTACACATTAGTGTCTATCACTAAGATAGGATTGGATATAGTCCACGGCATGGCCTCTGATTCCATAATGATGGAATTTACGTAAAAGGTAGTTGTGATTAACAGTATCAAAGGCCTTTCTCAGGTCAATGAAAGTCCAATCGGAAACTCATTTTTGTTAAGAACTGAGTAAATTATATCAAGGAGACAAATAATTGCATCGTTGGTACTCTTTGAGAGCGGAAGCCAAACTGACAGGGGGCTCTACTCCTACGAGGTATGAGTAGAGCTGTTTGTAGATAATTTTTTCAAATATTTTTGATAGTATGGGTAGGTTTGATATTGGTCTATAATTGTTTATGTCTACCGGATTGCCTCCTTTATGAACTGGCGTTACTCTTGGTTTTTTAAGGATATCAGGGAAGGTATGACACTCTAGGGATTTGTTCAACAGCAGAGCTATAGGTGGCGCAAGGGCATGGGAGGCGCTCTTGTATACAATAGATGGGATTTCACTGATGTTCCCAGCTTTGGTTTTTAGTGAGTGTATGGTGGACACAACATCTGTCGGGCTAACTGGTGAAAGTAGAAGATACTTTGGATAGCTGCCTGAGAGATATGTGTTGATATGTGTCTGAGTCTGTGGGATTTTACTGGCAAGGTTAGCATGCTATTAAGAAGATTTACACCAAAGAAGCTATTAAATTCATTTGAAGTTTCTAAATCAGTTGACGGTGTAAAGCCATCCTTAGAGGGTGTTTTCTGGTTGTGGGAGTGTTGTTTAGTTCCTAGGATATTAGAGATGGTATTCCATGTGCTTTTCATGTTGCCCTCTGCTTCTTTGAATCTAGTCTCATAATATGAAAGTTTAGCTTTTCTTATGATACTGGTAAGCACTGATGAGTACTTTTTAACTACTTCCTTTGTAACTAGACCAATCCTACATTTCTTTTCATATTCATGTTTTTTGTTGATTGATTTGAGTATGCCACTTGTGAGCCACGGATTGTTTATTCTTTTGTCAGTTACTTGTTTGGTAAGGAGGGGACAGTGAGTGTTGTAGAGGCTTAGAGTTTTGGAGAGAAAGAGGTTAGTTAATGAATGTATATCCTGTGTATTATTGAATTCAGATTCCCAGTTAATATTGTGAAGTGCATTTGAGAGATTACCTAAAGGTGATTCACTGTGTAGCCTGAATGAGAGTTTCTTGCTTTCTGGTGGTGTTATGTCCATATTATATATAGATATATGTATATATAGATGTATATATGTATAGATGTATATATATATATAGATATATGAATTTATGAAGACAGTAAATATATTAGTTAAGAGACTCACTTGTGTCAGGGTTCCTCCAGGTGCCTTCGGTGACCACGTCGGAACCAAGGATCCAGAAACCGCCATTGGGATTGTGATTGACGCTGGCAACTGCGTCACTCTCGAAGTTGTTCTGTGGAGTACAGTGCCTGATGAAGAGTTCAGAGGAGAGTCTGATACAACTGCTGAAATGTTCAGTCGTGTGCTCTATTTCAGTAACAATTGTGTTGTTGTGTGGAGAGTCTCTGTACTGATGTAGTGTTCTATAGAGATTCTCAATACATCTGCTGAAATGTGCTGTTGTGAGTGTTGTTACATTACCTGCTGCAATGTTCTGTGAACTCTCAGTTCAGCACTTTCATTAATGTTATATGGACAATGAAAGTATATCTTCTGCATTATTATGCGTAGCCTCCCATGATAACGGATACTGTACTTAGTAGTAGTACTAGAAGTAGTCTCAGGAGACTATGGCGCTTAAACATTGGTTGTGAGTCTGGTGTAGCCTCTCCAGGGTTTAAAGCCAGAGTAGGTTGATACGTGGGAGGAGCTGTCACATGTCTCCACGGCGCCGAATGTCCCCAGTGGAAAGGCAAACACCAATATGATTGGTTCTTGCGCTGTCGCGGGAACTGTCAGAACGATGTTGAAGCAACAACGAACTGCCCTAGGGGCTCCAGCGCTCCGGGGCTTACCCCGAAGTTGGTAAAAGAAGACAAGGGAACAAGAAACTGCCGTGGTCAAGTCCGGAGAAAAAACACAACAGCAAAGGTAAAAACGACACCAGCCTACTGAAGCAGAGCTTGGGCCACACGAACCCCAGGAGGTGGACGTCAGAGTCCCGCACCTATGGGTTCCAGACAGAGATCATCACAGCCCTCTTTCACCCAAGCCTGTCTTCCTTCATGACCCAGCAGAAGGAAGCGAAATAGTTGTTAATTAATTATAATATTTTATAATATTTCTCCCTTGTGTTAGCGGGAAATTTATATATATACACATGTCATAGAGTTAGATACGGATACGATAACCTCATAACTCTGGAGTATGGAAACTGTGGACTGTTGCCATAAATAAGTTGATTAATTTCAAGAGAATTGCCGCTGGCAGGACCTAGAGAGACTTTTTATAGAATATTACGGTGTATCTTGTTTTGAGTAAACCAATTAAACATTACTACGGTGTTTGTTTCCTCCTCTTCATTTTCTTGTTATGTTGTCGAGGGGTTTATCACATTTATCACATTGCTATTGAACAAGTAATAGACTGGGTGACGTGGTTTACCCCTGTGAATGGAAATATTACTTGACGGCAGAAATAGGCGAGTCAAGTTGGCGACCTTGTTGATGTAACCTTATATACGGACAACCTGGTTGATACCTGGTTTACCTGGTTGATGGGGTTCTGGGAGTTCTTCTACTCCCCAAGCCCGGCCCGAGGCCAGGCTTGACTTGTGAGAGTTTGGTCCACTAGGCTGTTGCTTGGAGCGACCCGCAGGCCCACATACCCACCACAGCCCGGCTGGTCCGGAACTCCTTGGAGGAATAAATCTAGTTTCCTCTTGAAGATGTCCACGGTTGTTCCGGCAATATTTCTTATGCTTGCTGGGAGGGTGTTGAACAACCGCGGACCTCTGATGTTTATACAGTGTTCTCTGATTGTGCCTATGGCACCCCTGCTCTTCACTGGTCTCAACCCTTCCTAGATAAACCCTGAGTTTGCATGTCCACGGACACACCAGCAGGAAAACGAGGGTTTGGTCAGGTTACTTCACTCTGTATGGGGTGCAAGGGTAGGATTCGGTGGGAACTCTGCTCCATAGTTCGACTAAGGTGCTCCCCATAGGTGAACAGTCGCATCTAGGGAAGGGAGTAAGGTCACAACAGAGAGGAGCTCTAGAGTGGAGTGTGTTGTGGCACTTTAGGGCATAAATCGTCGAGTGCTCTAGAGCAACAGCGTCTCCTCATAAGGTAGAATAAGCCAGCGTATAATTGGCGATTCAGCTATGAATACTAATTGAGAGTCATAACCTGTCACACTATAAAGGTCTTGGAAGGGATCACGATAAGGATTTGGGATGGGTCAGGGGAAATGAATGGTACCCAACCACTTGGACGGTTAAGGATTGAACGCCGACCTGCATAAAGCGAATTCGTCGCTGTACCGTCCAGCCCAAGTGGTTGATTTATGGCAGATAGATTGAAAAGAATGATCTCAGTTACAGCAGAGCCTGCTTCAAAGATTAAAACCGAAGAGTCAGCGATTTTGATGTTTGAGTGAACAGAAATATCAGCAGCTTTGCTGATGACATAAATGTGGGGCGAATACTAAACACAAATGAGGACCAAGTAGAATCACAGCAATACTCAATTCCATTGAATGACTGGGCATAAATTATCAGATTCAAATCAGAGATGAAAAGTTGTGGGGTATAATTTTCTGCAACGACAGCAACTGCATGCAACAGCACTAATCCCAGAGATGGTTGCTGTTAAGTTTATCATTTGACAGTAATAATATACGAGAACAAACGCTGAGGGTCCTAATATCTGAGATGGAGAATTGTTACATGACATTGATCACCACATGAGCATATGTGTCCCTCCCATCATGGATTCGTAACTTTGTTCCAGAGCGTGAACGCACTCCATAAATTTTTTTTATTATTAACACATTCAGGTACATCTGCATTTATGCAGCTACCCTAGTACAAGTATATGAAGGCAAGTACTAAGTGTCAAAAAGTTTACTGCGTGATGCTAAAAATCCTCTTCACACAGTCATAGAAATGTATGATGGTTAGTCATACAAAGGCATGTGAAAAGTAGTCTGCACTGGAAAACTCTGGGTGCATTATGAGGATATCATGAACACAAGAGTGAATAAGGTAGCAGTTATACTGAGTCTGCATCTTGCAGGATGGTTAGTCATACATAGCAATATGTTCAATAGCCTATACTGATAAATTTTGGGTGCAATTTGAGGATGTCCTCACGAACTCGAGAGTGAATAAAGTAATTGCACAGCTCCAGGTACCTCATGCAAATGGGTCTGAATGGTCTGATAACTGGGCATTCGGTGATGTAGTGTGAAAGATCATGTCCAAGTCCCTGTTCACAGAGTTTGTACATGGAGTGCTCAGGATTGGGAGACCCGTCACCAGTAGCCACCTGCCACAGGTAACGGTAACCCAACCTGACCCTGGCAACCACCGTGTCGTACAAAACACACTAGGCGGTCTCACACCAAAGTTATGTATTTAGTGATAAGGGGTCTGGAAACCTGGAGCCTACACCCAACAATTAAGTAGAAATGAATGCGGTGACAGTAATTAGGGAAAGGCTGACGGAAAGTCTTTGTCACTAATAAAAAAGGTTTATTCAGTAAACTTACTAATACACAGGAAACCTTACGTTATGATACTCATTAGTGTGACGACCAAAACTATGCAGACTCTCACACAAGAGGAATCGTTCCCACGGCGCCAGTATGAGGAGACACTGAGGCTCTACTCTCCTGCATGGACACAAAGTGAACTGACCGAACAGAAAGTAAACGCCCTGATGTTAATTAAATTAACTAACTACAACACTGCCAATAACAAGAAACCCTTGGTTACAGTTCGAACCGAACTGTACATTCATGTGATACACAACAAAATTAAATATACACAGAACAATCAATGACACTATAATGCACACAGCAGTAATCATCAAAGAAATAATTAGTCACTTAGACAAAAATAGATCACTAAATCAAAATGTGTCACTAAGACATAATAATTATGAAATAAGTGAAAATCACTGAGATAATATTAATTCACTGTAATAAGGCGAGTCACTGAGACCCTGATTATCATTGAAATTACACACAAGTCTTTTGATAAAATCCCCCGCCTAGTTCAGGCCTTTCCTGCATGAAGAGTAATTTGTATCCACCGTATAAACATGCTTGACTGACCAGAGAATGTTTTAGTGTAAGTGGAAAATGTGCGAATCTTGTGAGTGGCAGGATTTTATGTAATATTTAATTTTAGTCAATTTACATGGAAAAGCTTAGCCCAAAATACCCAAACATGACGTCTGGGTGGGCGAAGCTGGAGGCAAGCTCTTGCTCAGGGTAGCGACGCCGAAAGTCATGGATGTACAGGAAGACATATGATTGGTGAAACAGGTCAACCGTCGACTTGCGAGGAGAGATTTGAAGTGCCTCATTGGTGCTCAGACCATTACTGTTATTCAGGACGTTGGTGGGACCAGACGTACACCAAGGTGCTCCTTATCCACTATGAGTGTGTTAGATGAACCACACCTTCCTTCTCGCGATAAGTTTTACAATACACTAAAAGACGAAGAGTTGTCAGAAAAAGATTATAAACAAGCTTTAGAAATTTTTGATCTGGCTAAATGTCGTAACGTAGGGGAGTATCTACTCCTTTACCTCAAAGTGGACAAAGGTTTGCTAGCAGATGTGTTCACAGTCTGGCAAGATACCATGCTTGCTCTCTTCAATTAGACATTTCCAACTACATTTCTTTACCCTCATTCACTTCGGATGCATTCTTGCTTAAATCGAAAGTTGAACTTGATGTTGTGTCAGACCCATTGTTATATGATTTACTTCGTCGGAATCTCCGAGGTGGGTTCACCAGTGTGACGAGACAGTACACGAATGTGGAGAACCAGCATACAGGCTTAGATCTAGGGGAAGATAGCAGCTACATCATTTACCTTGATTTTAACAATAATTATGGGACGTGAATGACTGGACTGCTCCGTCGTGGGGATTCGGAAACTTACACATAATGAGCGTGACGCGCTGCTAGAGCGAGGCTTGGAGAATATCCCTTGTGACGGGTCCAACGGTTATTGGGTGTTGTGTGATACGCTGCAGATCCGACCCGAGATGGCTAATACAGATGAGATACAGATGAACTGCCCCTAGTTCTTTCACATACTTGCATTACCGAGGATCACATTTCACCATTCAGTAAGAATGTTCTTACAGAAGAAAGTCGCGATCTGCCTAAAAACAACACTAAATTAATCGCTTCTCACCTTCCTCAGAAAGATTACCTGGTTAGTCTAGACTTGTTACAGTTGCTCATGTGCATTGGATTAGAGATAGCTAAAGTTCACGACATCTACGAATTCGAGCAGGAGACCTACCTTAAAGACTTCATTGAAACCAATGTTCATGAAAGTGCCAGTACCAAATGCGCGATAAAAAAAGGCTTTCAAACTTGTATCAAACTCTATATATGGAAAGAGTCTCACAAATGTATCTAAATATGGGAACAAACACTATTTGGTCACAGATCGTAGACATTTCCTGAAACATGCTCGAAACCCATTCTTCAAGCGGAGTCTTTTGTTAAATAAGGATCGTGTGGTATGCACTATCAAGCAGAAGTCTCTCCGAGTCAAAACTTCTACGTACCTGGGTTATCATATACTTCAAATTGCTAAGAAGCGTCTCTATGAGTTCTGGTATGATGTTGTCAAACCTGCGTATGGGGATAAAGCGAGTCTGTTATATACAGACACACTCTTTCATCATTATACTTGACTGTCAGGATGTGTTGAAGAGTTGAATAAGTCTCATCTCTTCGACTGTATGGATTTTAGCAATTTTAATGACACACATCCATCCTACTCTAAAGCGCGTGAAGGTGAACTAGGATTACTCAAGTCAGAAATAGGCTCTAAGATTATTAACCAGTTAATAGCTCTCAGACCTAAAACATACTCTTTCACCACTCATGATGGAAAGCACACTTGTAAGTGTAAGGGTGTACCATACCACCTATAAGAGAAACTCTCACATGACTCGTTTCAGCACACTCTTGAAACAAACACTTCAATCAGGTTTGTGTCGAAATCTATACACAACATGCAAGGAAAGATTGGTACATGTCGCAGTACCTGCAGAGATTTGTCAGCATTTGACGATAAACGCTACATTCTAAGTCCCACACAGTCCTTAGCGTATGGTCATCCTGATATTCCCAATAACAATGATGATGAGATGGATGTAGAAGTGGGAGAGGAGGAGGAGATGGAAGAAGAGTTTATGGAGGAGGATGTGGAAGTAGAGCAACCACAGAGACTTTGCCCATTATTCCGCCCCTGGAGCAAACGAGATGCTTCAGCTCAAAACTGTTCAACCCTCACTAGATTTTATGTTGTACAATTAGTTAGTATTAAGATAGATGACCCATATGACTAGAACTAATTATACTAAATTAATAGAATGTTTAATATTATTGTTATTGTTTGTGAACTGTAAGAACTATGATTAGTTTTAAAATGTTGCTGCACATAAAATATGTAAATAAACACCTGTAAATGACTAATGTTTGTTTGTATAAATACCACGACATTTCCTTAGTTTAAGCAGTCTTAACGAAGCATTAATCATGGACAGTTCCTATGATATAATCAATGAGGAACATCTAGATATTTTCCGAAACCGTCTCGTGTTATTATTGCTGGTTATTCAAACAGCGGAAAATCCTACTTGTGCAGTAAACTTGTTAGGAAGTATCAGCAAAAGTTATCCTCAATAATTATATGCAGTGGAGGTTACTTTGAATTACGATCAGATCCACAAATTAAAAGGAAATTAATCGAGCATTCAAGCATTATTGATCCTGTGGAAAAGTGAGTGGATAATGACTCCCATATCTTAGTAATCTATGATGACCTTTTTACAGAGTCTGCGAATTCAAAAATCGTATCAGACATGTTTACTAGGGGCCCGACATTTCATGGTTTCCGTCATATTGATTACTCAAAATATATTTTCTCCTGGTAAATATTCGAGGAATATTAGTTAAATGCTTCTCATTTCATATTGGTTAAATCAAGAGACCTGTCACAAATTGAAACATTCGGACGACAAATATTTGGGAAACAGGAGTCAAAAAAATTTGTAGAGTTATATAAGAAAGTTATTAGTCAACCCTACGGCTATTTGCTAGTAGATCTGGGCTCTAACACTCCCTCTATTATAACATTACACGGTAATATTGTTCACGAACCGCCCTATGAGATAGTTTACCAATGGTGAGCAAGAAAGATGTACTGGAGCGAGTATATAATGACCCCTCATCTAGCGGTGGGCTTGGAGGGGTACAGAGGTTGTATAAGGCCGCCAAATTAATTAACTCTACTATAACTCTAGCCGATGTAAAGGACTATCTGAAAAGCTCTGAGTCCTATACGTTGCATTATTTACAACCACATAAATTCCCTCGGCGTCGGGTATTAAGCCCTAAACCGCGATTATTTCAAGCTATAGATTTGGCCGAGATGAGTTTATTGGACAAACATAATGACGGAGTGAAATATTTACTCGTATGTGTAGATATTTTCTCCAGGTACGCCCAAATAGTACCCTTACGCGGGAAGGATGGGAAAAGTACAAGTAAAGCTCTGGCTTTAATTATAGATTCACCTCACTCTCAGGGAGTGCGCAAAATTTATTCTGATCGAGGTGGAGAATTTTATAACGCCACTATGAAAAAAATGCTGGCAGCAAAGAAAGTTAAGTTATACAGTATATTTTCTCAGGAGACTAAAGTTTCAATCGCCGAGCGGTTCATACATACTTTAAAAGGTAAACTTTACAAGTTTATGACGGCGCACAACACTTTAAAATACATGCAGGCTCTACCAGATATTGTGAAAACATATAATTTTACCCCCATAGAGGATTGAAGGGGAAGACACCCACGGAGGTGCACGCTCCATCCTCACCCAGCGAACACGCCAAACAATTTGATATAATGTATAAAAGCCAGAGCAAATCAAAGAGAACTGTCATTCCTCGATTGAGTGTTGGTGATACAGTACGTATCACTTTATCTGATCGCATTTCCAAGTTTAAGAAAGGGTTTAAGCAGCAGAACACACGAGAGATATTTACAGTTACACGTATTGATCGGCGACAACACATCCTTTATACTTTTTAAAAGATCTGAATGGGGAGGAAATTGATGGTGGCTTCTATAAACAAGAATTAACACCCACACAATTGCCTCAAACATTTAATATTGCAAAGGTAGTGGGGCATTGCAGAGTCTCTGGCAAACTTCAGTATAAAGTTAGGTATGCAGGTTATGATCGGTCATTCGATCAATGGATTGATGCTGCTGAGATATTACATTTATAATGAAGAAGCCTTAGTTTATAAATACAAGGAATTGATCCAGGTATTATCAAAACTTCAGTATTCCTCGAGAAAATAGTTGATTGAAAATTTGAAGAAATCACATATAAATTGTTTATCAGAAATTTTTAATAACTTTTTAAAGAAATAGTTGCCTGTGCCTGACAAGGGCGTTAAAAAGTTGAAAAAATTTAAATTACTTATTCGGTCACTAGCCTGTAAGAAACCTTCTGTGTCAACTAAGAAACAGATATTAACCCGCAAACGAGGAGGCAGTATTTTATCCATTATTTGCTGATTGCTGCTAGTTTAATTACACGGTGTTCAGTAAGTAAGATAAAATGAAAGCCTTTTATCTCGTACCGCGTAAAATAGTGGACAACCGGAAAGCTGCAGACAGCCCTGCTTACCCCACTGTGAAAGCTGCTCAACATCATCTTACTGTGAAACCGCCCCCTCCTCAGTTACATACCAACCCTTCCATAAAACATTTAATAGATTTAAAACTGAAAGTTAGAGACCATGAATATGCAAGATCTTTGCTAAACTATTATGATGCAAGTGGAATCATTCGTTGGAACCTGAATGGAAATGTATTGGCTCCAGTATCTGGCATACATATAATAAACGACATTATACATAAAATGACAGTGCTTAAATCTGATTTTTTACCTGATAAATTGCCTATTGTTCAACTGTTTTTCACACTAACTTCTACACCTCGAGATTTATTCCGCAATACTACGGCAAGCAGTCAAGTGTATGAGACTCCTTCTGTTAAGAGAAAGGCAACTGCAAAGATTGATCCTCACAGTAAAAGGAATGCTTCCTGGATCGTATATTAATAGGTGAGTGTATATAAATGTGTATGTAATGTGTAACTAGCTTTATTCGGCAAAAAACTGTCTAAGGAGATAGAGTGATGGACACTCACGTGATATACGCCACCAGCGTATCAGATACGCATTTATTCCCAAATAACATCCCTGCATCGTTCAAAATCGATTGTTTAACCAGCTAGAATTAGAACCCAGAAAGAGTTATGAAATGTGTCTACAAAAATTACTCCTCCCCACTTCCCATTACGTTATTAAGCGTGATAATCCTGAGGCATATATATGTGTAGGGGTTATGTATGAGAAAGTGGGCGAGGGGAGATACATGCATTCAAAGCATTTATTATCATCTGATGTTTTAGCTGGAACTACAGAAGAAATAATACCACAATTCATACAGAAATAAACGCCATTTTTCAAGTAATGCTAAACTGAGTTTTTAGGAAAGCATTAAAACAATTTTCACCTAAATACAGAACGCATTTTATTAAATATGATTCTTCCTCCAATCGAAA